>OY292534.1:12647442-12873866 GCA_958496365.1 Subacronicta megacephala
GCCCTCTTCAAAAGACGTATAAATTTATTAGCGCGTGTGATTGTTCGGTACATGCAAGTAATTTTCTGTGATGCCATACAACCGACTAAAGGGATACGTGAACAGAAACGGAATACGATCTCTTTGAACGTTTTGCGAATATTCTCCGAGATTATGGTATTGTGGCGAAGAAAAAATATAGCGGTACTTAACGTTATCTGAATCGGTAAAGTAGGATTGCCAAAAGCGGGTTAAATGTGTCATTCACGTTCATAGCAATAAGGTTTTTATGTTTGAAGATGGAATTACAATTCATGAAGCTGAATTTTATGTGTTTCTACTTGATTTGAAAAGAAGTTGATAGAAGGCCAAGGCTATTGTAAAAAAAAAATAGTCGTATAATAAACTCATCTAGTTTTTCAGCATATCCATTTATGATATTTATCCCACTACATGCTGTCAATGAGAGGTATTAGACTGTAGTTCAACACGCTAGCCTACTGCGGATTAGCAGACTTCCACGCCATGAAAAAATTTTTCAAGCATGCAGGTTTCCTCACGATGTTTTCCTTCATCGTTTAAGCACGTGATAATTAAGGATTAATGTAAATGTAAAGATTATGTCATTGAATATTCTTGGGTAGGTGCCCGCGTGTCCGTCGGCGTCGTGTTTGATATGTAAATTCAGTGGTGTGGCCTGTATTTACTTTGTGCCGAGCAATTTGTTCTAGGCAGGTACATTTAGTCGGACGTACGACACAGAATAGGGTTGTACCAGAAAGCCAGTGAGTCAGAATTAATTACACGTCATGCCTGACGTCTGTCACGATAGATAAGGCTGCTATGGCTCTTTCTCATGTTGTTCTTTTCCTATATTATGACGCATTGCGGGACCAAAGGTATTTGGTTAAGGATCGCCATGTCTCTTCCTCCTTAAATTCTAAAAAAAATTATTTCGCGTCTCCTTAAAATATATTTGTAAATAATCATTAATCATGTATACATATCTATCTAGTGAAGATACTGTTTTGGTTTCAAAAGACAAAATTAGTTTTAAATTGTATTCTAGATCTATTGAGCACGTACTCAAACAATAGAAAACAGCTTCTGAATTTCGTGTAAATATTTAACTAATAAACCCTTGACTTAAAAAAATACTTACAATTGGAAATTTGAAAATCAATACCCATGAATGACAACAAAGAAATCGATCAATTTACGGATCGATCGATCCTTCAGTCGATATGTTTAACATGCAATTTAACAGAGTTGAACTTCTGACTAAAGTTAACATGTTACTTAACGAGAGGGGGAAGACTCCATGCACAAAACTTTCAGCTTCAAAATAAATTCCTGTTCTAAAGACGTTGAATATAAATTTCTTGACGTCATTAAAGCGAAAGAACGCTGAAGTTATTTTTGGATGCGAAGTTGTAACTAAAATACTTTCCAAGTTTTGAACCAGATACGTATGAGGAAGTATGTTACGAAGCATGTTATGTGTAACTACTTACATTACTTTAGCATAATTAAACCCTAAAATAGACTTTGGGTTCATTAAGATTATATAATACATAACTAACTTAAGCTTACAAAACAAATAATTTATTCAAGAAAGGAACTAATCTAATTCATTGACTAAAAACATAACTAATTAAAATTAAACTAACTAAACTATATTTATAAATAAAAGCAAAATTAAAAACCGGGCAAGTGCGAGTCGGACTCGCGCACGGAGGGCTCCGTATCATTACGATTTATGACGTAATAAAAAAAAAACTATTTACTAGATCTCGTCCAAACCAATTTTCGGTGGGAGTTTACATGGTAATCTACATCATATATTTTTTTTAGTTTTATCGTCCTCTTATTTTAGAAGTTACAGGAGGGGACACACATTTTACCACTTTGGAAGTGTTTCTCGCGCAAACTGTTCAGTTTAAAAAAAAAATGGTGTTAGAAACCTCAATATCATTTTTGAAGACCTATCCATAGATACCCCACACGTATGGGTTTGATGAAAAAAAATTTTGAGTTTCAGTTCCAAGTATGGGGAACCCCCAAAATTTACTGTTTTTTTTCTATTTTTGTGTGAAAATCTTAATGCGGTTCATAGAATACATCTGCTTACCAAGTTTCAACAGCATAGTTCTTATAGTTTCGAAAAAAAAGGCTGTGACACGATCGGACAGACAGACAGACAGACGGACATGACGAATCTATAAGGGTTCCGTTTTTTGCCATTTGACTACGGAACCCTAAAAAGGGCATCAAAAAACTCCTCCGCATATCAGCCGGCAGGGTACTCAGAAGGCTGGCTGCATTGCCACGTTGTATAGTAATGCTGATTCTTGGAGCAAAGTATAGGCCAGCCTTTGGGTCACGTGAAGCGTCATTAAGATAATTTAAAAAATGGTGGCCTTATAGATTCACTTGAGACTTTATTTAAATCCCATATATGGGTTATTTAAGATTTTCTATATATTGAAATGAAATGATATTTTATTTCTTTAAATAGATCTTTTTAGACACTTTTACAAGTAGTTTTTTTTTCATTTTTTTTAACTAGATGGCGTCGACGTTTCCTATCTGACGACCTCTGAGAAGAAACGTCGAAACAAACTCAGAGAATCATGGTCTCTTTTAAAGTCCAGACAATAGTTATATTATATGCGAGTTCAATGTAGGGTAAAATCTGAACAGGCCTTTTGAAGAAAGAACCATACCAGCTTTGAGTTGACCTGTCCTAACTGACAGCACGCATACATCAGTCATCGTGTAGCTCAACCATTTTATAGGGAGCCCAACGACCCGACGCACAACGATACCAGATCAGCAAGACATTTGCGTAGGTCATGGGAAATGCTCAAAACTTTCAGAAATCTTTAATATAAATAAATGTTATACGAGTTAAAACTAACCGACATAGTACTCACATTTACATTTTATTACATTAACATAATAATACTATGCATAATAATACTATGCATGAAAACTATGACCTAGAAGGCAACTCAGTCAACTCGTAAATGGAAAAAAAATAAAATTGATTGACATTTCATTGAAACACTAGGACTTACGTACGGACGGACTTAAGTACTTTAGTAGTAGTAGCTTCTCGTTAGGTACGAGATGGTATTATATGGTATTGCATATGTCCGCGGGCTGCGATGACTATTTACTATCGGGTAGCTCGTCTGCTTGTTTGCTGATTTGTCTCATAAAAAAGACTTCCTCCTAATTATGTTTTCAAAAAAAATAATTCTTAAGCGTCACACGTCCCTTACACACCTAATAAGTGAAATAAAAACTGGAAAAAGTCAAACAAACATAAATGCCTTAAATATAACATTTATTAAGCACTATAACCTAAATCTAATAACAATTACCGCTCTTAATGAGCTCTGAAATCAATTTGCTGCACTCAGACCTCTTCAGCTTGCCGGAGTGCGTATGAGGAAGTGACGACACGAACGCGATGCCACCGCGCAACCGCTTGTGGTCGCTCAGAGAGGCTAGAATTCAAAAATCTAAAATTAGACTATAAGGATAAAAGTACTAGGGTTGCTTTTGCAATGTACTTCGCTACCACGTAACCCACCTTTGGCTGCTAGACTTGTAAGAAAAGAAAAGGGATAGTGAGTCGCAATAATAAGCCATTAAAGTCTCTTTTTGAAGAAGTCGATTAAGTACTGCTTGGCAAAGATGGTGTTTCCCAGACACACCGCAATAGAAGAGGTTTGGCTTATGAAAAGCTGACGTTTGGAAATGTTTGAGGACGTGTGAAGTCTTAGTGTAGTGAGAGACGGGAGGATTTCGAATATTCTAGACGGAATTTTGACGAGCGGAGAGATCCATTGATATACTCACTTCGATTTCGAAAAAATGGAAGTAACTATAACGATTACATAGTGTTAAATTAGTTTAATTAGGATTTTGGTTTTATCCTCTCTGTCAGCAGTGGGTTCTAAAATTATTTTGTCATGAGAGATGTGTTCGAATTTTAATTATGGATATAATAATTACGTGTTTTTTATAGTTAAATACTTTAAGAGTAAATAATTTATAGAGGGGGATATACACACACAATCATTATAATTATTGGATTTTACCACAATTACAAGTGTTTGCAATATTTTTTTGAGAAAATGTGTGAATTCTGTCTGTATTATATCTCTCTCAGCTTTCTTTTCAGAGTTTTTATTTGAGAAATAACCTACCAAATAAGCGCACATACGCGTATAGGTGCATACACACTTTAAATTATAGATTTGATTTCCTCTTGCTTACAGTTTTCAGGAAGCAATTTCAGTTTCGTACTGTGTTCGACAATTTCCAATATTATTGAACTTCTGGAAATTGGAAAGTATGTTTGTTTGTTGCAACAGCTTGTGTCGTGTGCAGGATGTTTGACAACTTGTATCTATTTATGTTTTAAAGATGTTTTTCATTTGGTTTTCATTCTAATATTTATTATGTTGAACCAAAACTGATTTATTGTAGGAATTGATCTTTTCAATGTCGGAAATAACAGTGCTTCAGATAATTGTATATCAAATTATGTTATAATATTACAGGGATTCCACAAGGCAGCATTCTAGGCCAATTTCTATTCACATAATTTATAATTCTTTAAGTAAAGTAAAAAATAAAGAAACTTACAGTCAACAACTTTATGTATCTGTTCTCTTGAGACGACAATTTGGGGGTCCAACACCACGGCCGCGGTAGGACCGCTGTCGGAGGCACATACTACGCTCTCATGCACTCCTGGTACGGAGCCGATCACTCGTTCCACTTCCTCTGGCGCCACCTATTCAAAATATTTAAAAAAAAATGTTAGCCACAGCTTCATATTTTTAAAATTTTGAAATGAAATTTTATGAAAATAATCTTACTTTTGCTAAATCGAGATCAAAAATAGAACATTATTATCGGTGATACTATAAAGTATCACTTAAGTTTTTCAAACATTAAAGTGTTTTTACGATTGTTTTATGTGAATAACGTAGTTTTCCACTATTATCATAATGTTTACGCGAATTTAAAAAAGTATTATGTATATTTCATTAAGAAACATTTTTGGTAAAAATGACAAACATTTATCATCACAGAAGGTAACGCCTTGTTTGACATTCTTGTCCATGGCTGTCATAATAATTTAACTTGTCTACTTCGACTGGAATCTGTGTTTGAGTATTTCATTTTTTTTGCCTGGAGTTCTTTAAGAATTAATAAAATATGGTAATATCGTCCGTCACCAAGTAAAACGAGGGTCGTCTTACTTAACATAATAATATAGTTATACGTGCGAACATTCCAGTACATGTTAGATAATCTTGACGTCCTAATTTCTCTTTGCTGGGAGAGAGAATTTATAAAATATCTAGGACGGGCAGGTACGATTCTGGAGGTCACTGACCCACCACCGGTCAAGTGAGGTCACCGTTATTATAAGTACTTATCAAGTGCTATTTAATAATTTATTGTATTTCATAAAGTTTTACAAAAGTTAACTATAAGTGTTTAAATTATGATGGACCCTAAATAGGGAGAGAAGAAGAGGGCTAAGCAGCAATTTGGTTAATTGCAAATTTAAGTTTAAAGTGAATACTTATTTATTATGTGTGTGATTAAAGTTAAAAGCGATTTATTATGAACATCACCCTGTTATGATTATTTCAATCACTATTTTGAAGTTTAAGGCTTCGATTTGGGTTACTATTTTAAGAAAATCTACGTCTTAAGCAACCAAACTTAGTGTTATAAATCTGGAAGAATATGTTTTATGCTTGTGCTTCCCAGAGTAATGCAAGAATTTAGCAGTATTGTTATATATCAACAAATCGCACGATTAATGTTGTACTCGTATAACGACAAAAGGAGATATTTGGAAAACCCCGCAAGAGTGGACTGTATTTAGGACCCTGGTTTAGGTATTGGGAAATATATTAAGTAGGTATTATTAATAAACAACCACTAACAGACTCCTGTTCTTCTCAAATAAAAAGCTATAACTATATTAAGTAGGTATTATTAATACACTACCACTAACAGACTCCTGTTCTTCTCAAATAAAAAGCTATAACTATATTAGAGTAACTCGATTCTTAACTGTCTTATAGATCATTAAATATTAAAGAATTTTCGGCGTTGTTCGGTATCCATGAAGGATTCTACTTTGCGAAATGAAACTTTAATAATAATAACGGGTGCTTTGACAGTCTCAAAAGTTATCTATATATAAAATGGGGTAAAGGTTGAATTGTAAGTAGATAGATACATTAAGCTTGTTGAATAAGATTTGTTTCACCTACCTGACAGCCCTTGTACTTAAAACTAAACTTTTTCTTTTCAACGAAGGTAAGTCTTTCATTCTCATCCACATAGAACATGTCTCCTGTCTTGTACCAGCCGTCAGCAGTGAAAGTTTCTTCGTTTGATGCTTTATTCTTGTGATAGCCCTGGAATTAAACATTTCAAGTTAGTTCATTTTATAGGTAGAATTTAACTTAAACTGCAACATTATGACCTTGGATACAAAAAAAAGATGATTCCAGAATCGAGAAGATTCCACGATGCTTAGAAAATGCACTAATGATATTTTTTTTCAGTGATAAAATTATTCACGTATGCAAGAAAAATCTGCAAAAGGTACCTAAAAACCTATTCACTACACCTAGATGCCAACAGCAACTGCTTTTTTTTACATTATGCTTGTTTAATGGGGGATGCTTCGTTAGGCTTTCATGTGTTTCATCTACGAAAAAAATATACCATATTATATTATTATAGCCTAATCTCTCTCACTCTGAGAAAAGACCCTTGCCTAGCAGTGGGACCTTAAATATTTAATGAGTTGATGATAATTATATTATTATTCTTAATTACCTTAATAACACTAATACCCTTAATGTACAGCTCTCCGGTGTGATTAAGTCCCAACTGTTGACCTTGCTTGTCCACGATCTAGAAAATTCCATGAATTTCATTACGATAATTCGTAAAGAATTTTACTTTTACATTTTCAGGATTGCCTCAGATAGGCTCAGCTAATGAGCCATTTATTACGTAAGATTACTTTTTAGACAATAATTACCGTAAAAATTTGTCATTTTTCCAATAAAATATGCCATTAAGTAGCTTTAAATTGAAATTAAATTGGCATTCAAATCTTATTGAGATTAAAGTGGATACATTTGTTAAACTTAATGTAGAAAGTAAAAAAATTAAAAAGTAGTAACTAGATGGTTAGGGGTATCTATTGTGTCTATTCAAGATCAGACTAAATCCAACACTAATGCTTGCAGTTCGTACTAAATACCTTGTAGTGCAGAAAGTTGAACACCCATCCATTGCACTTGGTGGGTGCTTCGTTGTCAGGAATCGCTATGAATCCCTGAGTCTCTGTTGTACCATATCCGTCACATAAATGTGTTGTTTTTGGCAATTTTTCCTGAAACGAAAAGAAATTATTAGTAAGATTTATTTGTGTCACTCGGGGTCATTCCAAACTATTTCAATGCAAATTCTTCGTCGAGTTTCAGCACTTGGGTCATTAATTAGTTCATAAGTGAGAGAATGCAATTTTGTTGTAGCTAAGACTATAAAATAGTCGCCTAATAGGAAACTTTGCCAAGAAAACAATTGGATAACTATCTTAATGTGAATCTTAATTGATACGCAATTTATCTTTAATTACTTATTTATATTTGGTTTTGTTACTAAATAATATATGTTACAATAAATAAATTGATAAATTGTTTATCTACTACATATTTTTTTTATGGGATAACTCGGCAAACGAGCAGGCGAGCTACCTGATGGTAAGTAGTCATCGCCGCCCATGGACATCTGCAAAACCAAAGGAGTTGCAGATGCGTTGCCGAGCCTATTTAGGGAAAGGGAGGGGAAGGTGAAAAGGAGAAGGAAGGGGATTGGGGGAGGAAATGGGCCTATGACACATGGCACTATTTATATAAGCACACATTTTCATTCCCGAGTATATTGAATAATAATATAAAATAAATGTTGATACAGTTGCCATAGTGTTATTTTTATTCTGTAAATATTATTACCGAGCAACATAGAACAAATTTATTTTCAAGGCATGAACTCGCAAATAGAGTAGGTATTACTAGCAAATAGGCTACATATTGGATATTCCAGATCGTAGAAAAGGATAAAAGTAGTTAGTACTTTTAGTAGTAGTTCTTAATGTCTCGCTGGCATGTTTACACGCCAGCATGAATGAGAATGAGTTTGGAGCGCCGGACGCCAATTCCTCCCTCAGTCCCCTTCCTTCGTCTTTTCTCCTTCCCCTCCCGTTTCTTTAAATAGGCTCGGCAACGCATCTTCAACTCCTTTGGTATTGCAGATATCCATGGGCGGCGGTAACTATTTACCAGCAAGTAGCTCACCTGCTCGCTTGCTGAGTTATACAATAAAACAAATAGATATTCTTAAATATATTACACTCGTACTTACTCTCAAAGTAGTCATTAGTTCTGGGGGCGGAGGTGTTCCGAGGAGTATCAGAGTCTTCACTGAGGTCAACTGGTCTGGTCTTACTGTCGACACTAGGCTTGCAGCGAATGGCGGTGTCATGAAGGTCCACGTCGGCTAAAACAAAATAACAATTATTTAATTAATTAAATTGCGATCCAGCTTAACTTGTCAAGGAACAATTAGTAGACACAATAAAAAACAACGATTACGATCGTCAGCACGGTCACGGTTCTTTATTAAACTAATAATAATATTCCATCACGCCTGTATTCCCCGAAGGGCTAGACAAAGGTAACATGTACACTACAGTCCGCCGGTATGTGTAGGTTCCATGTGCGCGAGCCAATTGCCATATAGCGGTCACAAATTCGATCTCCGAGTTGCTACTGAGAATTTCATTGAAAAAACCAATAACATTTTCTCGACCTGGGAATCTCTAGCGTATCAGTCACGCAAAGCAGACTAATAAAAGTATTGATTTAACATAAAATATTAATTTCGTCCTCATACCATCGTTATATTGATGTAATGCTAAGCTTACATTTAAATGTATGATAACTATTACACAATTTAAAAGAAGCGTTGCGAGAATGGTCGCTAAGCGTGACGTCTTGGGTTCGGTTAGGTGCCAGTCTGAACAAAATACTATAATTGAGTTCGAGCCTATTTCATAGGAAATGGTTATCTGTGGACATAACTGCGCCTCTGCCTGCTGCTACGAGGAGGCAGGCGCGAAGGTATGTTACTTAAAGCTGAATACTGTATTAGGTATATTATATAACATGGGATTTTCAACTTTAAAATTTACACAAATTTTGAACTAAAGATGATCGAAACATTTGGCAAGCTCAGAACACATTTTTGGGCCATAATTCAATAGGCTAGCAATAAAAGAGATCTGGCAGCCGCTCACCAACCCGAAAGACAGATGCAGATAAGTATGAGTGCCTTTTAAATATTCTGCACAAATAAATGTGGGTACTGGAAACTCATTAAGTACTCGTTCTATCTTAGCTAGTATTACTTATGAATGTTAGATTTTTACTCATGAGTTTCCACTTTACTTATAAAATAGGAAAACTCCGCAAGCTTTGGTATTTACTGTTTTTTTTTTAAATTAATGAAAGTTTCAATTAAAAATGTACCTAAAATTGTTATTGTACAATCGGCCTTCGTATGACAACTTTGATCATTATTGCGTAGAAGCTTGTCTAAATATAAATGTGTTAATTTATCCTACAAAAAATGACGAGATTCAATCGTGCTCAACAAAGTCCAACGTTTTTATAAGTTAGCATTTATGTGCAG
Source organism: Subacronicta megacephala (assembly GCA_958496365.1). Lineage (NCBI taxonomy): Eukaryota > Metazoa > Arthropoda > Insecta > Lepidoptera > Noctuidae > Subacronicta > Subacronicta megacephala. Next base: position 12,657,238 of record OY292534.1, read on the forward strand.
GATTGTAGTGTAGACTGCCTCATTAGTTTAGTGGTCCTAAGCGTGACTGTTAGGCTAGAGGTCCTGGGTTCGATCCCCAGGTCGAGCAAACTGTTATTGGGTTTTTCTATGAAATTCCCAGTAGCAGCTCGCAGTCTGGATTGGTGCCCGGCTAATGGAACCTAAACATACCGGCAAAATGTGGGTGTACATTAGTACACCTCTGCCTAACCCTTCGGGAAATACAGGCGTGATGGTATGTTATGTTATGTTATGTAGTTTAGAGTAAGGTCAGCATCAAGTATTTTTAGTGCTTGCTACAGTCAAACAGGAAAAAGTTTGAGCAAGAAGCAATGAAATAAAAATAAAATGGAATAAAAAAAAACTAAGCGTCCGTAAATGTCATTTCGATAATTTTTTTTCGTTAATTCGAATTGTTTAATAGTCTTTGATTCGAACGCTATGCCAGGTCCACACTAATCGAACGAACGCAAGTAAGTCTCGCAAGTGGGGAGTAATCAATTAGTGCCAACATTCAGTTGCTTCTGCTGTCTTGACATGACTTGTAACCCAGCAACAATAGCAGTAGTAGTAATGTCTCATTGGCATGTCTACATGCTAGCATGAATGGGCCTACATGACCGGGGAAGACCCTAAGAATATCAACGTCAAGTAGCAGTATGCATACTGTTGCGTTTGGTTCGGTGAGTGTGGAGCGCCGGAGGTCTATTTCCTCCCTCAGTCCGCTTCCTTCTCCATTTCGCTTTTGAAAATATCAAGACACGGGGTAAAGACATGGCGAATGTGCACGAAAACCTTTGCTGTCTCTCGCTGTTGTTAAGTTATCCACATTTCGTTTGATTCGTTCACGCTCGTCCGGTACGACTGTAGCCTTCGCTTCCGTCATACCAATAAAATGTAAATCGTTAACTTGTATACGTTTTTGAAAGATCTATATCAAAACGCAGTCAAAACTCTTAACCAGTCAAAAGTACTTTTAACTAGCAAAATCAGTCAAAAGTAGTTTTGCCTGAACAGATTGGTCAAAAGTGGTTTTGACTAAAATAACAGTCAAAAGTACTTTTGCTCAACAGAATCCTTCAAAAGAGGTTTTGGTTGTGGTTACAGTTCTAACCAAACCTAACCGATATCTGTATTTAGAATTTTGCCGCGAACTTTTCGCTTCTTTAATGGAAATAAATACAGATATCGGTTAGGTTAGGTTAGAACTGTGACCACACACCGAACGAGCTGAGCAAACGAATAAGCGGTACCAGAACCAAAACCACTTTTGACGGATTCAGTTAGTCAAAAGTACTTTTAACTAGCTCCATTGGGCAAAACTATTTTTGACTGTGAGCGTCCGTTAAAAGAGCTTTTAACAGCAAATTTGCAGTCAAAAGCACTATTAACCAATAATTTTCAGTCAAAACCACTTTTGATCAATCTGTTCAGACAAAACTACTTTTGACTGATTTTGCTAGTTAAAAGTACTTTTAACTGGTTAAGAGTTTTGACTGCAACATTTATACAGAAATAAATATAATTTATTTGTTTAGTTGGTGTGGATCCGGCATTAGAACTTGTCTACAGGCCAACTTCACTATACATATATGTCATGTGTCATTTAAATAGCAATTCCAATAACAACATGTTTCCGTAATGTTTTTTTCCATGTACATATCATTCTAATAACATGATTGTATAGATATGTACGCCTTTGTTATTATGCTTTACAAGGTCAGTGCTATTCTCGTATTGTGTTGTTATTTACGTCAATTAAATAATATTCGACAAAGGTTTTTTGTTAGGTTAATGTTAAAGGTTAATGTTTCTACTAGCTTACGCCGTTGACTTCGTCCGCTTTTTATAGAATATAAATCTTAAAATTCAGTTTAAGATGCGGATTGCATTAATATATGATGAGATGATAAGATGCGGATTGTATTGTAATAATAACAAACTATCTTTTTATCGACTGAGTGTAAGGGCGACTGCTGCTTAGATATCCTGGGTTCGATTCGTAGTTTGGGAAGTGTTAAGTAGTTATTCCTCATTCCATTAATATTTTCTTTAGCTGAGTTTGGATTTGTGCCCAAGTAATGGCAATAGGCTCACCCCCTACCTATTACATAGAACCTAAACAATAAACATATTGTCGAACTGTGAGTGCAGATAATTATGTACTTCTCTGCTTAATCCTTAGGGGCATTCAGGCGTGAAGACATTTACTGTATAAACTCCGACTTCGTTAGATGATATTTATTGTACACTTTCACTTATAATTATTAGATAGGTATGTGTATACAGTTTCTATACAGACATTAGTCAACCTTGACAAAAACTTGTTTAGTGACCTTAAACCGTACACTTAGCAAAACCTGTACTACATTTTTTTTTTGGTATTATATAATGTTTAAGAAAATACTACAATTTAAAAAGGTATTATTGCGTATTACTTGTTCGGGAAATGTTCTGTCTGCCCTCGTGTTAGTATAATATATCAGGGATATAGATAGATCGATAGAGATAGATAGATAAGATATATCAGACTATAATATATCAGAGTCGACCTTATATACAGCCACAGTTCAAACGTGTGATTAGGTCTTTTTAATAGGGACCGTACAAAGATCTGGATTCCAAAATGACACTGAGAATTGCATACAGAAATCCAATAACACTTCGTTCGAACTGGAAATCTAACCCAGGATCTCGAGGAATGAACTACATGAACTAGTTAAAGATTAAAAAATAATAATAAAAAAAAAATAGAGAATTTTTGTTTCGATTTATTATTAAAATATTAAAAAAAGGTTAAATTGCGTAAAGTGACTAATTGTTCGCGAACTAATAAATAAATGAAACGAAATAAAACTAACAACATAGAATTTAATTTAATTGTTTCCCGGCCTAAGTTAGCCGGACCAATAAATATAAAACCAAAATACTCTTTAACTAGTCTTAATAGTATTTTTCACGTTAACTCATTATCCTTCCTAGGCTTAAGAAACGTCACGTTTTAAATAAATTCAACTTTAAAACTTAACTTGTGCTTTTGAGTCTTTAAAGACATTCATTATTTTTACATATTATACAGAGATATAAACAAATAATATATCGTGCAAAATAATGTATACGGTTTATAAAATATCTGGAAGTGTACCTATAAATAAATCCATATTTCCCTTGGTCCCGCCATAACTAGTGCCAAAAAAACGTTTGTTGGCTAATCCAACAAACGTCACTAATAAAAGTCTTTCTGATGCTGTTTTTTAAATAATAAGTTAAGATTATCCCATACTTACTCGGTATTTCTCCAACATGTCTGAGACGTGTTCGGCCGTGGTCGTCTGAGGTGAGATGAGGACGGGTACGTGGTACACGGGGCAAGCGGTCACCATCATCGTGAAGGTCATCCATTGGATGGTCGTCAGGATCATCACTTTGTCAGTAGGAGTCGGAAACTGTGTGAAGTAGCTCCTGCAGATATAACACTGATTTATTTAACACGAACATATATCTTAGATACACATCATTGGCCTATAATGTTTCCAGTTCTGGGACACATAGATTTCCACTTGCTACGATCCTGGCACACTACTTTCGCTTCATCTACATTCATTAATCACTTCATGCCTGACCGTCGGCTTAGGGTGCTCCGAACCTGGCCTTTTTTAAGGAATCCGCAATTTGGTTTGCCAAAGTCCCCCAACTCGTCCATCCGTACTGGCCACGTATACTTGTTTCGTCAATCTTCGTTCAGAAGACATTTATCGTCACAATATCGCTTTAAGACAATTACTACCGCAACAATACAGTTCATCCTTGTTCCTTCCTTACCAACATGAAGGCAGCTGAGCCACCAGCCCCCTATGCGTCATGATGGCAGCTTTGGGGATCCCTGTGGAGCCACTGGTTGGCAGCAACATTACCGGGTCGTCCATTGACGCATCAGAAACCCTGACAACGAATTCATGGTGATAAATTTGTGACATTATAACGCGGCACACCTAAATGGCTCGTAAAATGAGTCAGAAACAAAATATATTAATGTAGCCTTTTTCAATTTGATGTTTAAGGTTCTATGAATTTCTTAGATGACTTAAACTGAACTGTAGAGACTCCATTTAGTCCAAATCACCTGAAAGGTGCAGAAGGGGGTGATTGGTAGGTATTTATAAAAAAAAAAATTTATAAATATAATTATATTCATATTCAGAACTATCGAACAGTTAACTCATACTTTCAATAATATTAATTTTTTTTCTCACGTGTCCCATGGATTGTCTGCCGCCTGGGGAGGCCGTAGGGTATGTCGGACTCGGACTGACTAAAAACCGCACTTGCCTCTTCCTGCCCTATTAGTCACGGCCATACGACTCGACATACGTGAGATTCGGCACGACCGTAACAGTCTATGATCTAGGGTTCTCTGAACCCCTACAAGATGCTAAACAAAGACTTATCGAAGACCGTCTGGTCCATATTAAAACACTCACTGAAAACTTTGCACATCATCGCTGTATCCATCAGAAATGTGTTTCAATACTCCAGGTTCATTAGCCACTATGACGGTGGGCTTCAACTCTTCGCATTTTTTCAGAGCCTCCGGTACAGTTTCCTTGTACTCCTGGTCGTGGAATATGTAGCTCGGCTCGATCAGTTTCAGGAAATGGGTCAGCTCAACTGCAATAATTAATAATTGTAACAAAACTACTTTTAAAAAACCACTACCAACTACTTACAACAATAATATTACTTGGTCTGCTTTCGTGCGTGCACCCTCTTCACATACCTACACCTCTTAATGATCATACACCTTTTTGCCATTATATTATTTTACTTGTAACACGATTACTATTATTATTTTAAAATCATTATAATTAGAGTTAATTAATTAATGGGAGCTGTAAAGTACAATATCCTAGGCCCAGCTGAAAATCAGCGTTGCGGTTCAGTACTGCAACATTATGCTGAGCTGGTAGCCTCTTCGACTCATATTCATGCATGTTTTTTGTTTTATTTTTTATCTTTTATAATTTTATAATTATTAAGTACTTGTTATTTGAGTCGAATAAATGTTTCTTTCTTTCTTTCTAAAAACAGATATTATAGCATTATATTCCTGACGTTTAAGGATCCTTTACAGCATCCATGGTCACGGGGAGACTGACTATTGGATCTTAATATTAAAATTCAACCTCACATTTTTGTAAATTATTACGGTTACTTAGTCAAATTACAATATCTAACATTCGCGTCATTTATTTTAGTGAAGGAAATATTTGACTGTGGATTCAAAATGTGAAGATTAATTTCGACCTGGCAGGTAGGACGCGATGGCTTAGTTGGTCATAGAGTCTGGAGTACCTAACTAGAAGCTGAGGTTCTAATCCTGATCCATGTTTTTTTTCTTCACTAAAATAATTTTAAAATCTTAGAGTGGAAAATGCATAAAAAATACGCGTAAATATGCGTAAATTATGGATGTCAAAGGTCAAAAGTCCCTCGCGAGTATAAAATGATGGAACTTATTCGAAAAACTGAAACGGTAGTTTTGTAGAAACGCCGTCAGTCGTATATTGACCAATGATTGAATTAGGTATGCGCTGTGGGTGGAGATTACGATAGCCAAATCAGAAAGTAAATAAAGCCTGTAAATAGTATTTTCGATAAAGCAGTTTTATGTTTGTGGAAATACTTATTGTGCCATCAAACGAAATTACGGTTGCATTACTTATATATTATCTTAGCCGATTATTTATCATGCCGATTATTTATCATGCACTAAAAAAACAAAGATAACGTTTTGTGTTAGGTTAGGTTAAACATATTTTAAAATTTTGTCTTTTACTGCTGAATACGAAAAGATAAAATCTACATACCATTATGCCTGTATTCCCCGATTAGAAAGAGGTGTACTTAATGTACACCCACAGTTCGCCGGTATGTTTAGGCCCATGTAATAGGGGGCAAGTTTAGTGCCAACCACCGGGCAAATTTCCAAACTCCGAGCTGCTACTGAGAATTTTTAGAAAATTTCAATAACACTGCTCTACTTGGGAATCGAACCCACTAAATGTAAGATGCAGTTATATATATACCTATATAAAACCTATAATTTATTTAACTTATACTCACATACAGTGGAGTTAGGATCGATCATGAACGGAATAATACCCGCAAACATTACAGCGAAGTACACAACGATCATGTCCTGGTGGTTCCTCATCAGCAGCAAAGCATACTTCCCTTTCGCACCCTGGGCAGTTAGGACACGTGCGAGAGAGACGGCACGCTTTAGCAGCAGTTCGTTGGTTAAGTCCTCTCCGGTAGCTCCATTGGTCTGTAAAAAAAAATAAATATCAGTTGCACCCTCAATCATTAGACCAAAGAGGCCGAAAGAGCCATCGATATTTTATGGAATTGGCATTAATGGCATAAATATAATCTGAAACTGAAACTGAAAATTTACACAAAAAACAATCTTAAATATCGGTCAAGCCATTTCGGAGGAGTTCGATCACAAAGACTGTGACACGAGATTTTTATATTAAAGGTATAGATATAGATTTCTCCTTATTTTTAACCGTTATGATACAATTTTTATTTATTCAGCGTTACTTTTCCATAGGCTTTATGAGTTTACGCTGTTTCTTTTATTAAGTCATAACAACTTGAGTCCTGAAGCATTGATCCATTCAAATGGCAATAGGCTCGTTTTCTATTAGATGGGACCTAAATACCGGCAAAATATGTGTGTATGTGTGTGTGTTGAGCATTATGCATCTCTGCCTTACCATTTGGGGATACAAGCGTGATAGTTTAGTTTGTTTTAGTTTTTTCACGCAGTGCTGCAGATGAAGTTGCTCCATAGCCGCGACAGGCAGGCAATTTGTAACGCTATCCGCGACCCGGTGACGTCACAGGCTACCACACCGATATCGAATAGAAAACTGTTTTATTTTTAAAACTAGACGAGTACAGATTTAATCGTCTTTTTGCCACGTACTCTATCAGTGATGTTGTATTGAAATATATATTTTTATCTAACGTAGGTAGGTACAGACGCGTCTAATGAATCAGCGAGGCGGGCCTAGGTTTGCATGGAAAGACAAGTAATTGAAGAAACATAGGAATATTGTGGATAAGGTTGTATTCCAAAACGTCTCGCAGATATAATTACCTCTCTTTTTTTATTGTTACTAAAGTAAGATACACAAAGCCAGCCACATAGCCGCAAGATCAATGATAAAAAGAGTCGCAATATGTAATTTAAATGTTTAACATAACATAGCATACCATCACGCCTGTATTCCCCGAAGGGATATAACCTATCTACATAATTTTTGATGTAATATATTTTGCTGTTGATACGCGCGATACCTACAATGAAAATCGAATTCATTGTTTTGTTATCAAAATCTCTGATTGCCTCATTGCATTAGACAATTAACTATGATAACACCAAAATTTAATGATTGTAATAACAGCTGATATATTTAGGTGCCTAGTAGGTATCTATATAAATTCCATCAGACAGGTGCAAAACAAATTGATACCGTCACGGTAATAAATCTGTGACGAAAGATAACATACAGAGTACATGTTGTTACCAGGAGACTGGAATGATAACAAGTACATAATAAGACAATCTTATCTTGGATCCGAGAGCTCACGTCAGCTTAAGCGGCTGGGGGGTTATTTGATAATAAATGTTTAATAATATTTCGAAATGCAGAGAAAGTTTTATAGGACACTTTATATTTTTTTTTTAGTTCATGTTCATGTTTTTAATTTTTATATCATTTTTGAAATTTTACATTTTGGAATTTGAATGCTCTGCTATTTCGAATATATGCCTTTTATAGAATCTGTCATTTTGAGACTGCTTCATTAGTCTCGTGATCCCAAGCGCGACTGCCACGCCAGAGGTCCTGGGTTCAATACCCGAGCCGAGAGTGTGTTATTGAATTTTCTATGAAATTCTCAATAGCAGCTCGGAGTTCGAGTTTGTAATTATTAATCCTGGTACAATATGGGACCTTAAGTAGATAACTACTGGCGAACTGTCGGTGTACATTAATACACCTCTGCCTTACCCTTAGGGGAAAACGTGCATGATGGTATGTTTTGTCATTTCGAAATCATGACATTCGTAGAGTCATGTCATTGAGTGACAAAGGCTATCATTATTGTGACTTCAAAAGCACGCAAACAACGTTGCGCAAGCTAGTATAAACATTATAACAGCTTGTAGAATCTAATGTCGGTAATTTCTAGGATTTAGTCAAGTCATGGATGCGCTTATGCAATATGACACCAAACGAAAAATAATTCGATTTTAAGGGCTGACAGAGTATTGCTTAAGATCGTCCAGTTAGGAAGTCATCATGATCATCATCAACCCATATATTGTCCCACTGCTGGGCACGGGTCTCCTCTCAGAATGAGAGGGATTAGGCCACGGAAGAGATAATATCTCTTCCGTGGATTAGGCTGTAGGCCGCCACGCTAGCCTACTGCGGGTTGGCAGATTTCACACGCCATCAAGAATCTTTCAAGCATGCAGGTTTCCTCATGCTATTTTCCTTCACTGTTTAAGCGCGTGATAATTAAGTATTAATACGCACATGAGTCCTGAAGCCCTCTCATACTGAGAGGGAGACCCGTGCCCAGCAGTGGGACAATGTAATGTGTTGATGATGACGCACATGAGTTCGAAAAGACAAATGCGTGCCTTCGATTCGAACTGGAGTCCTTTGACATGGCAGTCTTATGGTCATATCACAATATCTATCACTGCACAGTTAGGAAATACCAGCACGATTTTGAAAACATTAATTTAAATTAATTAATTACTTGAATTGTAAAAGTGACTTCAAAATATTATGATGCATTATCATTATAACGTACCATAAACACGCCGCGAGGATTTCCCTTCAAGCAATGGTAGATGATCTGTGACAGAGTCACATTGTCTCTAGTTATGGGGTCTGGCTGGATCCCTCGCTGCAGCAGGATGGCGTCTAGGACCCCATCGAGGTAAAGCTGAGCGGCGTTGGGTTCTCCTCTCACTACTGTGTGAGACATCTGTAACAAAGAAATTATTTGATTGTGACTGATACATTTTTCTCAAGTGGGATTTATTAATAGACAATTATCTACATAGGAGAACATTCCGGCGAACTGTGGGTATACATTAGTACACCTCTGCCTAAACCTTCGGGGAACGCAGGCGTGGTGTTATGTTTTTTATTAAACGGTACGTTGGGGTGGTCTATTCTACGTCATAAGTCGCGGGTTTGGTTTCCGCATGAAGTAAGGGGTAGTTTTGGCCAAATTTTTTAAGTAAATATCCAACTTCTGGAAGCGGCGGAGCCTAATGGCTAGGGCGTCGGACTTGCGCTAATGTGGTTGCCGGTTCGAAACCCACCCGTTGAACTACCGACGTAAACCCACCCGTAATACAAGCATTTAGCTTAGTACGAGGTGTTAACAAGAATAGGTACTAGTAATGTGCGACCCACATTGATAAGTAGGCTTTTAAATATATTTTTTTCATATAACAATTTATTTGATGCCAATATCGCGTACAAATTGAATACAAGCATAAATGAAACCAATATTATAATTAAATATCAATTCCTCGCCTGTACCACACGCGTGCTCTGAGACATTCCATACATATTCGTGCACGTAATACACATCGCCGAGGAAATATTACGCCCACTACACTATATTTTTTGATAAGACAAAAATTCTCCTCGGGGAACTATTTTATTTGTTAGGGGCAAAGAGCTTGGACGCTTAAACATATTATATTGAGTTTCTGTAAAATATTGAACAAATATTGCCGCAGTATGCTTAGCTTGGCAAATAAAAACATAGTCTTAATTATTATTATTGATTGTATCATCATCCTCGTTTTTATTAACAATTTGATTGCCTTGACCATGGCAGTATCGGTTCTACTATCGTCATCAACCCATTACATTGTCCCACTGCTGGGCACGGGTCTCCTCTCAAAACGAGAGGTTCTACTATAACTAGATTGCAAGCAGACTTCCGCAATATTTCCGCAAGATTTCGACACCTAAGTATATACAATTTAAACTACTTACTAACTATTATTAACTTAATTATTACTCCGTGCTTGGAGTAGCAGGCCGGGTGGGTTTGATTCCCAGTCAAGACAAAAATTTGTATGATCCATAACAATTTATGAAAGTAGTTTTTTTATCATAAATAGGCTTGCGCTTGACCACAACTCGCCTGTTGTGAGTGTTAGTTAAATGTATTTTATTAATATGACAAGCTAATATTAAAAGTGTACCTTTCCCTAACCTGTTCTTGTAACCCTTCAGGGTTAGGCAGTGGTGTACTAATATGCACCCACAAAAAAAAACACATTTAACAAATCGCTCTAAAATTGATCTAAATACAGAATTATATTGTTCTTAAATGAAATGTTTAAAAGTGCTTCGCGACACAGGCCTAGTTCCCTAATACAAGAGCAGTCTATTTAAAAAAAAATCTCATTGAGTCGACTAACTTTACAGGATATTGACCCTAAATACAACTAACAAACAACATCGTTCTCAACAATGGATTAGTAATAATGATAATAATTAAATAATGTAATGTATCGTGTTTGTGACTATGGATAGGTTTGATGGATGGATGTATAATTATGATATTAACATACATACATACATACATACACTCACGCCTTTTTCCCATAGGGGTAGGCAGAAATATTAACGTATGTATAATATTAGTTTATCTGACTTTTGCATGCCAACATGGTTAAAATATATGGCTGAGCTCGTTTACCTTTGTCTATCAACATGTACCCATATTAGCAAAATAAAAAAACTTTATCTTTATCAAGGATTCACCAGCAGATTGACTTATAAATCCATTTTCTTATCAATACAAATAAAAAACTTTGACTTTTTATTTTATGCATATGTATGAAAGTATGTATAAAAATATTTTTTATTGATTGTTGTGTCTGCCTGTTTGCTTTCCTTGATCTCCGAAATGGCTGAACTTAAAGTTTATAAATTTATTTATTTTTAAGTAACCCCCAATTAATGGCTAGCGTACGAACACTACGATGTCTGCCTTTTATGACATTGTACATTTTATGACATTGTACATTTTATGACATTGTACATTTTTAAGGTGAAATTAACGTAGATACTGTTATCACAATGATCAAGGATCAATTGTATTTTTGGTCGTAATCAGTAGACATCTGTTTATCATGGAATCGTCTACAAGATAGAGTTATTACCTGACTGCTGACTTTCACGGGTCATGAAACATACTGGCATACTTAATCGTCAGTACACTTTTGATAACAGCTTATGGGAGAAACGTGACGTGATAGTACGAGAGATAAAGAATTTATTTTATTTATCTAGGATAAAGCTACGAGACTAAGTCTAATACAGCCTAAGTTTCATACTACAGTCTAAGCTTAATACTACAGTCTAAGCTTAATACTACAGTCTAAGTTTAATACTACAGTCTAAGCTTAATACTACAGTCTAAGCTTAATACTACAGATTTTATACATGAACACTTTAATATTTTCGGAAACCTAATATATATTAGTTCCATAAATTAGCAGTACATCAGTAGGTCATAAGCCAATGAGGGCTGACCTGATGATCGCGGGAGCCGCTTGGCACCAAACATAATAACTTTTTTTATAAATATAAATCACAACCCAGTAGTGCTGACGTAGAGATAACACGTGATTATGTTGTACTTGATAGATAATAACTATCGTAAGTATTTTATTTTTATGACCATAGCTACCAGATTTTTGATAACTGTTTTTAATAACGATTGGAAAATTGACTACTATTTGACTTATATTTTTTATGGTCCTATAAAATTTGAATATAAATAGAGCCGGATAACAAAAAAAAATACAAATGTGCATATTCGGACAGCAACCGGGTGCATTCGCCTTTCATTTACATTTATCATCATATTTTAGCGTAGCTTTCAGTATCGTAATACAGTGTTTTTAGCTAGTGAATAAATCGTTTTAATAGCCATCTTAGCAGCAATCAGCAATTAGGTCGCGTACCGAACATTTTGGTACAAATACAAATTTTATACGGACGTTTCTTTTGAGGTAAAGGGATATTTAATACCCTCTCCAAGCCTCCCCAAAAATATATATAGTTATATCTTGGAACTATATAAGTTGATGTAAAAAATTGTTTAAGTACACGAATTTGACTATTATTTTTATTAAATCAAACACCAGACAACTTTATTAAACAACCGTTCTATTATTTGAAGAAAAACAATACGTTAGAATTCGGTGTAATGAGTTGAATTCTCGCAATTCTCTTAAGCTTACCTACGCAATAGAACGAAGCAACTAAACCAAAGTAAGCCAGCCACATCCAAAATTGATTCGATTGTGAACCAAACGGGTTACTGCATTAATGTTTAAAACTAGAATTTTTTTTTTATCTTTCTTGGTTTGCTGTCTAACTTCTTTTATTTAGAAGCGCAAGTCGCGATCCTGTACTAAGTGAACCTTAACGGGATGAATGGCTATATTGGTAACTATTGCTGCAAATCATTGTTTATCTCATTCATTATTACAGTATCACGTCATATTCAATATCACAAATCGAGAAAATTCAACTGCAAATACGAAATCACTGTATTTGGCTTATATTATTATCTTCATTATCTTAACAAGAATTTAACTACATTTATAAATATTTTCATTGTTTTTGGGAGATGCCCAGCCTATTGTTTAATGGTGCGACTGGCACTTCTACTGTACGAGTTATAGGTCAGATCCCAACAGGAAAAATATTCATTATAAGCGACAGTAGCCTAGGCTAGGTTATCGTTGGACTTGCGATCATGGTGGTTACCAGTTGGAAACCCACCCATTGCACTGCCGAACCCACTCGTGACACAAGCATTTAAATCAGCATGAGGGGTTATCAAGAATACTAGTAATATGCTACCCACATTGCTAGTAAGGTTAAATTAAAAAAAATACTTGTTCATAAATGTCAAATCCTATAAAAAATACCAAAGTATTTATTCAATTTAAATTGAAGAGAGAATCGAAAGTGAATTAATTTAATATTACTTTATTATATTTTTATAGTACCTCTGGTGTCTTCTTTGACCTTAGACTTAAAGGTTGTGACTGCCGAAGTGTCTGAGTCACCAAGTGCTTAGAAAATAGCCAGTAATTTGGACCTAAGCATATACTATTTAGGTCCAGAAATTTGCTATATGCGTTGTCCAATATGTTATGTTTACCTATGGTTCTATTAATTATATTTTTTTTATTGCCAATTAATTTGCTACTTTCACTGTCACTTAAAACACACACAAATACCAGGATCACATTAAATACAATACGTTTATATTTAATTTTTGCCATTTACGTAAACGAACGAACTTACACAAGAAAAACATTTTTTTACGGATTTTATCATGCCACGGGGGTGAAAGTTTGTCATCATGGACCCTCAATTAAAATGTTTAAAATATCAAGTTAGTAAAGCAAAAATAGTACTTATATCTAATAAATAAGCGATAAAATTTATGAAGTCCGCCTCTGTGTACTCTGTGCATAAAGTATTAAATTAATAAAATCCATAAAAATGTAGTTTAAAATTAAGGAAACGTATTTCCTTACCTCGTATATCTTTTAAACTATTAAATAATTTAGCTAGATGCGTCTGCGCATATGAAAGCCTCCGAGAACGACTGACGCGAAACCCGACCGAAGTAATTATTTATAGACACGTTGCATACGTCAACACTAACATGTTTGTGTTATTATCAAAACAATGATACGAATTTACTAAATGGGGTAACTGTTTACTGTACTATGACGTATAAATGTACTAATTAAAAGAGATAACGTTGTAATGTAACAATTAAGAATAAGAATAAATTACCTCATTACATAAGTACATAAATTTACATACGATCACGGTAAGGCACGGCACTGGTATACTTAATGTGGTTATAATTGTCTTTGATTAATGTACACCCACAGTTCACCAGTTCTTCGAGGGAGACTAGAGGACAAGAGACCACCTCCGGGGGTCCTCCGCGGCCCCAGCAGTGGCGGACCGCCAATGCAGTCCCCAGCCAATTTAGGGGATCAGTCCCCGGACAGTGTAGAAGGTTAATTATAAAGTGAAAGAAAATACAACTTATTTCTAGACATAATATAGTAGCAGTCATATTATCTCAACGAAGTTTGTGCTGTCATTCGAACTGATAAATATTTGCATATGAAGTGTCAACGTAACTTATTTTGAGATATGCAACCTCGTCTTAGTGTACATCGTACATTTGGCATAGTAGACCTAGTATTACCTACTCGTGTTGCCGAACGAAATAATTTTTATTTTCTAAAAATAATTCAATAAATTTTATTTACATTCCATCTAACGAATGCCTTTTGGCAATGGTGGCCTAATAACGAAATGCAAATCTGTATGTGTAAAAGAAAATAACGACGGCAAAGAAATTTAAATTTAGCAAAGGTCGTAGCGAGCGTTTGTGACAACCACGATTTACTAATTGAAGGACGTAGGTTCGAACCCGGACAGGCGCTTTACCTTGTGTAAATTATTTAATTACCACTGCTCCTGAAAACATCGTGAGGAAACCGGCATGACTTAGAACCGGAAATGTGTCTTTAATTTGTGACTTGGACGTAATATATATTCAGTATATAATGCCGGCCTCATCACATAATACCTATGCACACGATGCTTCGGCAAAATGCATTTGTTTATATTAATTGTCAGCTGACGGTCTCTTATCTGTGGGTGCTGATAACACGAGACCCGGCTGGTAACGTATTATATAATGATAAAAGATTATGCTATGCATTATGTTGTCATAATAAATTAAAACGAAAAATGAGAGTTTTTAAAGCTTACGCGAATATTAGACATTGAAATAAAACTACTTTTTACGGATTTTATCGCGTTATATTGATATTTTTAAAATTCCCGACGTTTCGGATCCTTTACAGCATCCATGGTCACGGGTGGACTGAGGTGTTGGTCGTCCTAATATCAAAATTATCAACAGCTACACTACATTCATTTAATTATTATTTGATCCGGTCTCGCAGAATGAGCTCACCGTATCCTTAGGTCTTGCAGTCTTGTGCTTGGATTTAATGGAATCTAGGATGGGGTTCCAAGCTGATGGTAAGACCCAACCATCGTCTCTTTTGAAATTTGGATGTTTTTTAATTTCAATAGCCTCGCGAATCATCCTAGGTAGGAATCGGTTTTCTTTTGCAAGGACTTGTGGTTTATCAAATCTGATGAAGTGCTGGGCCTTGTCAAGTGTATGTTCACAAACTGCTGACTTCCCGGAACGGCGGTGTTTGACATCGGCGATGTGTTCTTTTATATACTCCTGCATCTTGACTGCACTTGACAAGTGGTAGGAACTGACTAATCTTCTTCAGCGGCTTGAAGTAAGTTTTGTTTGAAGCACGCTGCAAGATATAGCCAATGTGTTACCATATGTTAGTGGAGTCACAGACAAGATAGCCAAACTAAAAGAAGCATAGGGACCCGCGTAAAAGAACTTTAGGTTATGCTGTTTCATATTAGACTGATTTCAGTGTTTTGCATGGACCTATTTATCGATATTACATTGCTTGCCTAAACTGCAAATCCATTATACCTATCGCAAAGATCAAGACCAGGTGATTGCCTGCCCTATCTTTAGTAATAAATGAAAGTACTTACTTGACTAATAATCCACTAAGCTTACTTCAACAACAACTAAAATGTACAAAGTGGCCAAGTTTGGTACAAAAAGGCACCTTGTTGTCACCGTTAAAGAATATTGAGATCTCCATAGGTAACAGATAACAGACTAGCCTTATTTTTAAAGTATACGTTTCTGATAGGCAAGCTTTTACAACAATTGTCAAGGGTTACATTTTACAAGCAAATATATTGTCTATAAAAATCATGTTTACACATTAAGTAACAAGGCACCTAACATTATGAAGTGAAAATTGTATACTGTATTTTTTATTTTATCTGAATGCAGTTATAATTTAAGGAAACTTCATGGAACTTGGTAGTTAGCATCCATTTCGATCTCGAGTTTTCTCGGCGAAGTCAATAACGCCACGCTTTATTTGTAACAAACTTGGCTCTTCTTCGCATTTATGTTTTTGGGGTCAGTATACCTATCATTTATAATAAGTAAAGCTGTACTTAAATAATTAGACAATAATATTTTCGATTGTATTTTTAATATAGTAGTGTGATACAGTATGGTGTAGTAGTGATATAATCGATCATGCGAGTGTTTGCTGAGTGATATTAACATGATATAATATTACGAATTACGAAAATTATAGTAATGTTCCTAGAAAAAATACTGAAAATATATCTTCTTGCTTATGAACTTAAAAGTACCTCGTGCTTCTATTATTATATGGGATAGGCAGAAGTACACTGACGACCATCCACAATGAGCTGATCCTTTGTAATAGGGGTGATACTATTGCCATTATCCGGACACAAATTTACGACCAGCTTCCGCATTATGGGCGAAGCGTCGCGTTGTCGGCACGGGTCGTGGGTTTGATTTGTCATTCGAACACCTACGACAATCACAGAATCGACTCGGATTCGAACTACAAAAACTTTTTTATAATGAATCGATTGAACATAATGATTAAACAGGCTAAGTGACGGTTTTGTCTTAAAACAAGTTATACCTATATTAATAAATAATAGTTTATAAGCCAACCAAAAATACACATGAATATAACATAGTTACTATAGGAATAGAAAAATCAGTGGTAGGTAGTAGATATAATGTTACGGTAACTATACTTAAGCTTGCTAATATGATACATCAATAGTGAATCCCTTAAACTAGGACTGGCCTGTATATTAAGGAATAGATTATGATTTAAATTTGATAATAAATCCACACCTGACATTCTAGACCCGTGTAGCAATGGACTTTGATATCAAGCGTGTGAAGTAGGTACCTACCTATATTGCCAATGAATTAAAATCATTCTGTATGTACTTTCACTACTCGCTTGATAATATAATTTGACAACGACTCGTTATCTTGACCACACGTACTCCGAGTGATTATTAAACACACTCAATTTAGATGTTTGTATAGATAGCACTTTGCACCTGACGATAGGTATTTGTTTTTATTACTGACAACGACAATTATCATCAACCCGTTTATTGTCGAGTGGGATGGTAGTGATTGAGGAAGCAAGCTGTGACTTGGCAGTCGTAATCAAATCGCTTAGAATATCACGTTAAAATATCTGAATAAGAATCAAAATCTCTTCAAAATCACCGGAGCTTGAAAGTTGGCAGTTCATGGTTATGTGCATGGATCAAGCTTTGTTCTTTGTTCATATTATGTACATACGGCCACACATTAAGCTATACAAATCCAGTTTAGACTGACCTCCCATTGTAAAGTTTTTCCGTACGATTCAAGACCAGCTTATACTGGTTTTGTATAGCTCGATGTGTAGCGGTGCGTACAAGACATGCTGGTTTCTCCCTGCTATAGTTTAAGGATATTTTTTATTTAATTCATCATTCTGTTACAGCGATGATTAGTTACTGTTTACAAATATATTGCGTCATTCATTTACTTTAGAACCTTGTGGTAAAACCCGAATTCAGTTAAAAGATAAGATTGCGCACGTCTCTCAAGGTGTGGGTTAGTAAATATTTTGAAATAATCTTCCGTTAAACATAACATAATTGTCATGATTACCTGAAAGGTTACGTAAAGGTGTACAGCTGTGCTCCTACAGATTGTTGATATGATTTTCAGGCTAATCAATTAATTGGAGCTAAGTCGTTAATTAGGCACAGGTCCGCACTACGGGGTACTAATTTCGTAAAAGAAAAATCCAATAAAACTTTGCCCGACCTAGGAAAGTACCATCACGCTTGTATTCCTCGAAGGGTTAGGCAGAGGTTTACGCCTGTGTGTGCCGGTATATTTAGGTCCTATATAATTGGGGGCGAGCCTATTGCCATTAACCGGACACAAATTCAGACTCCGAACTGCTACGGCGACTTTGATAGAAAAACCTAATAACACTTTGCTCGACAAAGGGATCGAACCCAGGCCCTGTAGCGTAGCAGTCGCGCTTAGGACCATTCGACTAATGAGGTAGTCCTAGGAATAGGTCAATAATAATTCATATATTATGACAAAAATGAGTTGCAAGTTTGCTCAAACACAACAACATACCATCACGCCTGTATTCCCCGAAGGGTTAGGCAGAGGTGTACTTAATGTACACCCACAGTTCGCCGGTATGTTTGGGTCCCATGTAATAGGGGGCGAGCTTATTGCCATTCACCGGGCACAAATCCAGACTCCGAGCTACTACTGAAAATTTCATAGAAAAATTCAATAACACTTTGCTCGACCTGGGGATCGAACGCAAGACCTCTAGCGTAGCAGTCGCGATTGAGACCACTAGACCAACGAGGCAGTCTCAAACACAAAGTTGCAATAATCCGAGTGCAACTCAATTAGCACCTATTTAACATACCTACATTATAATACAAAATCTCAGTTACGAGATTGTCTGATTATTTGTGATTATGATAATAATTACATAATTATTAATTATCTGTAGGTCTGATAGATACTGCAGGTCACATTTATATGACATTGAAGGATTTTTTTAAAAGCAATTGTATAATAATACGTATTTATCTAAGATCTTCTCAAATGATAAGTATTATTATAAATTATGAAATTTTACAATGGAAATTTCTTTCGACCGTGAGACCAAAGAAGCAGAAGAATCAAAAGAATTATGTGACAGGTTAAGTAGCTAACTAATTTTTCAAATAAATACCTAATTATGAAATAATCTTAACAAGTTCTGTTGATTCTCACAACATAAAATAAAATACCATCACGCCTGTATTCCCCGAAGGATTAGGCAGAGGTATACTAATGTTCACCCACGCTTCGCCGGTATGTTATCTTTAGGTCCCATGTAATAGGCAAAAATCCAGACTCAAAGCTGCTACAGAATTTCATAGAAAAACTCAATAACACTTTGCTCGACCTGGGAATTGAACCCAAGACCTCCGCGTAGCAGTCACTTTGGGACCAGATAAAGAAGCAGTCTCTGTAGTTTCTGCCTACCCCTATTTAAAAAAAGACGATATTAGTACAATCCTTACAAAGCTATGTCCACAGTACAAGTTTCTCCTATTTTTAAAACGACAACCTACAAAGGCTTTAGCTGCATTTAGAGCTAAATTAAGGCCTCTTCCAAACTGTCGCGCGAAACTAGGACACAGAGCAGAGTTATTTGTGTATACTGAAGGCTTTGCTGTGCCGTGCTACAAATATTTGTATATCTCTTTCTTTAGCCTTTATGTGGCGGTTGAATGAGGCCTGACATTTACTTGACCTTTCTAAACATTAATCTGTGACAGAATGAGTTATTTGTTTGTCAGTTGATCTTGAAAGAGTGATACTCATTTCTCTTGTGACTTGGTAAAAGTCTATGATACAAAACGCCTGATAATGTTAATACGTTTGTAAACTCGAAACTGTGAAGTCAGGGTGAATATTTCTTCAGGTACATTATTTTGTAGATGGTTTTGTGGTCTAAAATTACTTTGAAAATGTAATTATACCATCACGACTGTACCCCTGAAGGTTTTGGCAGAGAATAACTTATATACCTATAAAGTTCAGTTCCGATAATATACCTATGTTTTACTTATAACAGGGGGCAAGAAAGATTGTCAGAACTACTAAAAATTACTTTAAAAATTTAGAAAATTTCCGAATCAATCTCAGAACTAATACTCGTACTGAATCCTAGTAGAAAATCTAAACGTAAACATGAACTTAAAAAGAAGAACATCTAAAACGTACCTGAATCTCCCTCGTGTTACCTGTTGATAAACTCAGCGTAGAAATCTTTTTTTTATCACAGATAGTCTTGCACTTGACCACAACTTGCCTGATGTTAAGCAACAAAGTGGTCTACGATGGAGCGCGCTTGCCTAGAAGATACCTATTCACTCTCGTCTTGAAGACACCCAAATCGAAGCCTGGACATCTACAGTAAACATTACAAATACTTTTATTGTACATTTTAACAACCCAGGGGTGTATTCATCTACATTTTCAGATTCCTTGTGCAGCACAGATTTTCCTGTAACTTTATTATGTTGGTAATACCATTATGGACAATGTTGCCACTATCGTCGTGTAATGTGTGAGATAGCGAGTACCCACCACCGATGTTATTACTCTCCGTAATGTTTAGAAAAACTGTTCATTGGCTATAGGAGCTTACCATGATATTGTCTATTTATATATTTTCTTTACAAACTTTCTAAACTTATTATTATTATTCTAGTAGTCGCCTGCGCAGGTGCTACACTAAAGATCCTGGATTTGATTCCCAGGTCGACCAATGAAATTTTTGGATTTGGTACACCAGTAACTGTATTACATGGGACCTGAATATGCCGACGAATAGGTGAATGGTGGAAAGTAAAGATACACCTCTGCCTAACCCTCCGGGGAATATAAGCGTTATGTTACATACTTCCTTACTTCAATTCTAAACTTAACTTTCTATCAGCAATATATATTATTTTGTTAAATAAATTGGCATTTAAACGTGATACCATCACGCCTATATTCCCGAAAAGTTGAGCAGAGTTATACTGATGCAAGTCAATTCGTGGCAAAGCACACGAATGGTTTACGTCATACTTAAAAAATAGAGAGCATCAAGTAGAAATTGAATTTTTCAATCAAAGCACAAAAGAAATAAAAAACTTTCGCTCAGACTCAGAAGTCATAAATGCCTCAATCCCACAAGGTAGTGTTATTGGCTGTCTCTTGTTTCTCATCTACATCAATGATTTACCTAAACATATACAGGGTCCTTGTGTTTTGTTCGCCGACGATATCTCCCTTTTAATCTCGTGCAAAAATAATATAAATATAAATAATAAACTAACTAATCTACTTAATAATACACTTACCTGGATGAACCAACACAACCTAGAAATTAATTATACAAAAACTAAATTAATAACCTTCCACCCATATCAAAAGACCTCTTTGGAATTAAATTTCATATTCAATAACAATAAATTAGAAATAGTTAAAGACTTTACGCTACTTGGATTAAATATAGATAAGAACATAAATTGGAAATCACACGTTAAAAAAATTAAGTCAAAACTTTCACAATTTTCATATGCCCTCCGGGAAGTCAAAAAGGCAACTAATTTAGAAACTGCACTTGTCACATATTATGCCTATGCCTATTCGTGGCTAAGCTACGGCGTAATACTGTGGGGGAATAGTACCTACAGACGCACCTTCTCTTTTTACCTTACAAAAAAAACTCATGCGTATTCTCGTTAATATAGAAGATACAGATAGCTGCAAACCCCACTTCCAACGCCTAAACATCTTAACTCTACCTTGTATATATATCCTAGAATCATGCAAATTTGTAAGAAAACACAACGAGTTTTACACTACACAAGAAGACAAACATCTACCATACTCATTAAGACATAAAGACAGACTAAACTTACCAAACTCTCGGCTAAAAATGCATTCAACCAGTCCATTCGTTATGTCAATAAAAATATATAATAATCTACCACAAATAATTAAAAATGAACAAAAAGATAGTATATTTATAAAGAAATTAAAGGAAATGCTATTAAAAAAGAGTTACTACGACATAAGCGAATACCTAAATAAAAACCATGACAAATAAAATTAGCTTCAGTAACAAAGAAGACTACCTTCATTTAAGTCTAACAACAACAATATATTCAAAACAAACTATACAAATAAATAACTTTATAAATATGTTTAAATATATAATAATAAATACATAATTATATAAATCTTACTAGGTATATTGATACAATATGCTAATAAAATAAACGGTATATAAATAGTATATACAAAACAATAACTATAAAAAAATAATAATTAAGAACATAAATAAAAAAAATTAAAAAACTAAAAAAAGTAGTAGGTATAACAAATATAAAAATAGAATGCCTTCCTCCTCTCTCCTAAATTGCCGTGCCCGACAGGGTCCATGATTGATACCTACTAAATTACTGTGTAACACCTGTTAACATTGTGGAGTGCAATAAATATATTGAGTATTGAGTATTGAGTATTGAGTCACAGTTCGGCGGTATGTTTAACTGCGATAAAAAATCTGAAGCCCTAATGAGGATTTCATAGAAAAACTCAATCACATTTTGCTCGACCTGGGAATTGAACCGAAGATCTCTATCGTGAGAGCTACTCACGATAGAGATCTTCGGAACTTTTGACCTTTTGACGACTAGACTTATGAGGCACTTTCTTAATATAATAACATGGGGCATACACAGCAATCATGTTCTAAGAATCTTGTAATATACTCTATCTGCACTCATATCAGAAAGATTTGTATTTTAGTATGTTTGTCAAACACTACTGGACAGATTTCAAAAACCCTCAATAACATGCTACATCATCCCTGAGTAACATATGCCATTTATTATCGCGATTTCTAGTCGATTCTCTAGTAATTTAGACATTCACAAGGAATATGATAATACAGGTGGTCAGTTATACACAGAATTGAGATTGACAATATTAGTATCTACATGTTTTGCAAGATTGGCGAACAAATATCAATACCAATGATAAGACGAATTACGTCATTTTGTTGATTCAATTGTTGTATAATGACTAGTCAATTTAAACAGTGCAGACTCATCGCGCGCGCCCCTCAGTGTCGGCTTCGTAAACACTCGGGTTCAAATCTCAGTAGATAAGTGTGACTTTTACAATCGCAATAATTTTATGTGCTTTCGCAGATAATAAACACGATATGCTATAGATAAGAAAAATCTATTGCTTACTTGACAACAATTTTTGATGTGTCATGTCATGAGAGAGTCGTGTGTTTTGTCTTTGTAAATATGTTTTTATCTAGCTGTATTATATCGTGTTGTATATGTTGTTATTTTTTTATATTTTCCCAACTAAACCTCACGATCGAGTGACAGGTCCTGGCTTCGGGCGAAATGTTATTGAACACATGAAAATCTCAGAAGATTTTAGTATTAGTAGTGTCGTGTCTGTTAGTGTCTGGCTGGCCTGTCTACATACCAGCATGAATGGGTCAGCACGACCGGGGACTGGCCTCCCACAGAATATCGACGTTAAGTACCAGTATGCATACTGTTGCGTTTCGTAGGTGAGTATGGAGCGCCTGAGGCCAAATAACTCCCTCAGCCCCCTTCCTTCCCCATTTCTCCAGCTCTCGTGTTTTAATAGGCTCGGCAACGCATCTGCAACTCCTTTGGTATTACCAACCATTGGTGGCTCGCCTGCTCGTTGACATAGGATCATGGCACCTAAAGCAAACTAACCAACTGTTGGTGTACATGAGTACACCACAACTCTTTGCCTAAAAGCGTGATGAGTATCCTATATCCTCTATACGTCTTCCCTAACAAATGTTATTTATCTTATTGCATGTTCAACTATGCAACAAAGCACTATATTTATATTACTTACCAATAAACAGGAATACAAAGAAGATCCCCTGCTTATTATAAACGATTTAAAACTTACAATAGGCGAACTGCAATGCAGTAGAAGGAATTTATCTGCTTTTACTGTAAGTTAGTGAAAGCAATAGAGTAGAGTTCCAAAATATTATTTTAAATAGAAAATATTCTAAAATACATGGAATATTTGAGAGAGATTATTATTAGTAATTAATTCAGTCATCGCACACATTGACGCTAGGCGTACAAGATGACTTCATGAAAACTGATTATTCAATTATTTCATCATCATTCAAATTGATGTGGCCATAGATGCAATTATTTATGTGGGTCTGAACCTTCTCTATCTTCTTCCATAGTGTCTGCGCGGCCCGGGTCGCGAAGTCGCGGGTGTCCGTCGAACCGAAGGCCGCTTGCCCGCGGGCCAGCGATCGAGCGGCCCATTACGAGATTACACAGTGTAGCGTAGGTATTTATCAAATTTTTAGCTACTTATGATATTTGGAATAGATATCTGTTATCTCCTCAAAATACGAGGAGACAGGCTCTTGATAAGATTCCATTGTATGCTTAACTAACTAGTTACCTACCTACTTCTCGCTACTTGCTTGTCCCAAACTCGTGGGAATTCACTGATTTATGACACTTACGCAAATATTAATTTGTGGGAAATTTTGTCGTAGAGGGTGCCTAGTTATTAGTACCTATTTGTAACAGGAGTTTGGATTTGAAGACCCATGGGTTTTCTCTGTCTTGAAATATGATAATTTGATCCATAATTTATTGCCTCATCGCTGCGATGCGTACATAAAAAATCTTAGCTACTATTATTTTAAATATCCAGCTTGTAAAGAACAGTATTTCTAAAATAAATTCCTATTGACTGGTTTAGAACACTTATAATAAAATACAGCACATAATAAATAATGACCTATCTGATCACAAAATGGCAGCATAATAGGTGGAAACTCGACCGCTCTCGAGCTCACTTGAGCAAAATGCTGGATATTGGAACACAGCCTAATGAGTGCCTGAACAACAGCACAAAGGGCCACGACAATGCACGACAATACACGACAATGCACGAGTGTGCACTAGTGTAGATAATAGACTCGGGCGGGTCGGACTCTTGTGTTTTGTAATGGTCTCTAAGAGCTCGTTTCGGGACTTTTTAAGGGATGCTTTATCTATAAGTGGCTTCAACAATGTTTACGAAGCAATTATTATTTAATAAGAATTGATGTAAGGCTAATTGTGTTGTGCGATCTTCAAATTTAGTCTTCGGATGTAGGTACATCCGCTTTGTCTGCTGTTTTTTCAGCTTTCCCCTCCCTTGGAACCCACGTTCATCCATAGCATTCGGATACCACACAGTTTGTTCGAAATAACTAAGCTTCTCCGAAGTTGTCCAAGTGGTTTTGCTGTGGCAAATTTTAATAGAAAGAATTGTTGTAAAGACAATTAGGGTCATATGTGTGTTTCTCATTTCTGATTATTTTCATTAATAATTTCGATATTATGTGTTAAAACAATTAAACGATATTATCACCGCGGTAGTTCGGAACGGCTAACTTTAGACAAGCAAACTTATTTTAAACAAATTGTACATATGATTGATGTCGCCGGGATGTGGGTGTACATTAGTACACCTCTGCCTTACCCTTCGGAGAATACAGGCGTGATGGTATATATGTATTTATGACCAACCAGCATTAGTAATAGTAGTCTAAAGATCCAATAGGTGCAAATATGCCCAATAGGTGCAAAATAACAAACATAAACACGGAATTACGTATTTTCACGGTTCTAATGTTTTATGGATGTTAAACGTATCCATTCTTCAGGAGACAATTCTTGAACTTGATTTATAGAGTCACTAAAATATATATCTACGAAAATATTTCTCATTTTACAGCTTATTACTTACCTACTAAAAAATACCTCCACTACGGTACTCACTATTTATACTCACGGTATATTTGTCACGTTTTAAAATGAATTTCTGTCGGTCATTGACACTTGATCCTTTTAATCAAACTTAGCTAATTTGTTTTTCAGTGAACGGTCCAACTTCTAAGTCGGTCCAACGTCAAATCCAGGTTTGAGAAAGCAAGCTTAAAATATTTACTACTAAGCTGTTCATATAATATTGAGCTAACCTCATGAATCTAGAAGACTCCTGTTCCCTTCTGAATGGATCCACAACAACGTAAGCACACCACTGCTAAGAGCGGAATACTTATTTGTCAAGGCGTTCGTATAACGCTAATTAAAATGGAATAATTTATAAGAAAATGTCGGTCGATTTCCTGCTATCTCTTTCTCCCATAGTATTGAACAATACTGTAGAATGCCAATAAGGTATGTGCTAACAGCGCAGGTCAAATTCATTAATTATTTTTTGCTTTTGGATTTTGTTCTAAGAAATAATTTCAGCTTAGTCTGAAAATTTTAGAAAAAATAGTTGGAGGCGATTATTTACACATATTCCTTTAATTACAAACGTGACTATGCTACTTGCGGGAATTACGCAAATAATATTTTATATTAAGCGTGCTAGATAAATAAAGTAAAAATGTTTCCTGAAATAATTCCTTATAAAATAAATTCCAACATCAACAAATAATTAATGAACTTGACAATGCCAAAATCTCGTTATTTCTTAAATGAATTTCTGCGAACCTATTAAGAGTTTTTCCCGAATACTTTAAGGTTTGAATAAAGTACTCGAATATACATACCTACGTCGTGATGAGGTCGTCGTTGACGTACAAATTAATTAATTAATAGTTTCTATTGAATGCTAGATTTTTTTATTAAAGCCAGATTTTTCGACAAAGGTCGTAAGAAAATTAATATTTACACGTAAAAATTGTGTTGTGTTTGAACTGACTTCAATGATAGTAGGTACTATTTTGTCACGCCCCATCTTCGCTGCTACGATACTTTTTTTTTCTGTAAAGTTAATACGTACCTAAAGCTTCACGGTCTACCACGCAAAAACATGAGGGTTTCTTCTTGCTACGTAATAATATGGAAATTATAACTCTTTAAAAATTAAAAATATTTTATACATAATTTAGTACGGATCACTGGTTTGATACTAATGTTACAAAGGTTTCTGTAATTTTTAATGAAAAATATTAAACAGAAATTTTCTTTTCAAGAGCAAAATTCTTTGAAGCAATCATGCAGGCGAGAAAGAACAGAGGTGAAGGGAAAGATTATGTGTTCCACTTATTACTCAACTATACAAAACTATGTAGGGGTTATGTGAATTGTGAGTTTATTAACCTGCTCAATTTTTTTACTTATCTTAGATATTAGAAATGTTTTGTTCATGTAGGTAAGTAAATTCGATTATTTCTAAGAAATAAAGTTATAAGAACCTTTATTTCGTATTCGTTATATTAAATTGTACAGTTCGTTAAAAATAGCTTTGCGTGTCTGAAGTTGTCCGCTAGTGGTTTTGCGGCAAACTGTTTAGACATATACAAAACTACTTTATCCATAACCATTTTTTACAAAACCAATGTGCGGCCGTTCGGAATAGTTAAAAGGATAGTATCCGCTCTGCGCTCCATACAGACGTAGTTTGGTCTTATCCTGATTATTAACAAATGAAAGTCTTTGAAATTTTGCAGTATCAATTTTATCATTAAGATACGTGTTCCTTGAATGTAAATCTTTATTTCAATACATGGTTAAAAAGTTACAGGAGCTCAAAGATTGGTAATTTTCGATAAAAACGACTCAACTTTATGCTAGTTCTCGTATTTTAAGATAATGTATCAATACAGAACCATTTTGACTCATGGCGAACCCAGATAATATAATGAATATCCCTTTACAAAAAAAAAAATCTACGTAATAACTATTTTAAAAGAGTAATCTCCAATTTCGGAACAAGAAATACGCGCGAAAATATTGCAAATGTATTGTTGTTTCACCTGTCGGGCACGCGTTTGCATTGTGAGGGATAGAGTACAACAGTGCAACATTCTTGCGTTCGCGAGGGACACTCCTCTTAACTGACTCGCAAAGTAATATTGACTTTTGCTGCTGTGTGTAACATGTCAACGTCAAGTAGCAGTATGCATACTGTTGCTTTATGCACGACACGTGAATGTGGAGCGCCGGAGGCCCAATTCCTCCCTCAGTCCCCTTTCTTCTCCTTTTTTTCCTTACCCTCCTTTTCCTTAAATAGGTTCGGAAACGCATCTATAAACTCCTTTGGTTTTGCAGATGTCCATCAGGTTGCTCGCCTGCTCGTTTGCCTAATAAACCCATAAAAAAGTAAGTATATAAGTTGTTAAAAAGTGTGAGACAGAGGTGAGCGCCGCGTCGTGTGTTCACTGTAGATGTCAAAGGCACAAGTTACCTCATTAGTCTGGCAGCTCGGTCCGCGCCGGGATTACCACTTCTCATTCGGAGGCACCTCCAGACTGATTAGTTAGCTGATCCAGTTATGAAAGGACGCCATTTGTTATATGGATAAGTGTCAGATACACTGAAGACTTTGTGTTGCTTTCAAGTATTTTTGTATATAAAAATTTGCTCATTAAAACTGCCTCATTAGTTCAGTGGTCTTGAACGCGATTGCTTAGTAAGAGATAAATTCGTATTAGCAGCTCGGTTTAGGGCAATAAGCTCAACCCCTATTAAATGGGGCTACTTCTAGCGTCGACTGCCTCGTTGGTCTAGTGGTCCCAATCGCGAGTGCTACGCTAGAGGTCTTGGGTTCGATCCCCAGGTCGAGCAAAGTGTTATTGAGTTTTTGAATGAAATTCTCAGTAGCAGCTCGGAGTCTGGATTTGTGCCCGGTGAATGGCAATAGGCTCGCCCCCTATTACATGGGACCCAAACATACCGGCGAACTGTGGGTGTACATTAAGAACACCTCTGCCTTCGAGGAATACAGGCGTGATGGTATGTTATGTTATATGTTACTTCTAGCGTTGAATGTGGGTGTGTAAGTCTGCCTAACCTTTAATAAAACATGTCTCACAGCCGGCGCGTATGTATAAAAAGGAGTATGAATGTGGAAGAAGCGAAAGAGATATGCAAGAGTCCTATAGGACTAGGCCTATAGTTTCTGCCTACCCCTGTGGGAAAACGGCGTAAATGTATGTATGTATGTGTGATAGTATGCAATATTTTCGGTTTCAATTGCTTATTCTAAATAGGATAAAATCATAATCATTTTATAGAACGGACGCATGTTAGATTGAGTTCTCAACATTTTGTACTTATAAGAAGCTCGTAGTTCTATCAATACATTCAGGGCAATGTTCACCGATATTCGGTAACACCACACTACGGTCCACGAGAGCACTTGGAAGCTCTTGTACATATGCCTACATTTGTTATCACACTTCAGAACCCACTACACCCAGAACACTTAAATTCGATTCTTATTTTCTAGCCCATGTTATTTCTCCTGGTCTTAGAAATACGATAGGCAAGATAAAGCTCAATTGACCCTTAGAGTATCAAAACTAAAATAGCTCATCATCATCCTTGTACCCTTTGTAGGCTTTCAGTCTTACTAGATACAGCTGGATGTCAGTATTTTACACGAAGCATCTGCCTTTAGACTCCCATCAGTAACCCAATTGTTGGGCAACACATATTCCAAGATATACTGGTTGTCAGACTTTTTGGGCTTCTGACTACGACTAAAGATTGTCATAGGTGTTCATGACAACCCTGACCGAAGGCTTTGCGTGCTCTCCAAGTCACAGGTTCAGGTCAACTCAAAGCTGCTATGGCTCTTTCTTCAAAAGGCCTGTTCAGATTTTTCCCTACATTGTAAACTCGCATATCCTATAATATTACTACTGTCTGGACTTTAAAAGAGACCATGATTCTCTGAGTTTGTTTTGGCTCTTCTTCTCAGAGGTCATCAGATAGGAAAAGCCGGTGCCATATAGTTTAAAAAAAAAAACAAAATTAAAACATTGACTTGTATAAATGTCTTTGAAGGATCTATTTACAGAAATAAAATATCATTTTATTTCACGGAGGGGTACCTATCGCTGCGTTTAGAATGGTTACCCATCCACAGACTGACCGCGGCATGCTGAGTTTAACCTTGCAGATCTGTTGATAGCGCAGATATAACTTAACCAACAGCTTACTCTAATAATATTGGTTCGATGTCGACCTTCAATGTTTGTCAATAGCTCACACGATACGAATTTTATAACTGAAGGCGCTTTGCAGTAAAGTATTCGAACTAATAAAAATTTAACTAGCGTGTTTGGCACTAGCCTTAAGGAATATATTGTAGATTGCAACACTGTATGACTGTGTATGAAAGATGTATGGAAGAAACGACAGAGGTATGCAAGAGTTGTAGCAAGTGACGATCTGTAATTTCTACCTACCCCTATGGGAGAATAGAGTGAATGTACAGTTTGTTTGAAATAACTCTGCTTGTCTGAAGTTAGCCGTTGCGAACTACCGCGCTCGATTAATTAAGTGTATTTATAGATAAATATCATTATATACTATACTACCACATATGCACTCTCCGAAGGGTTAGGCAGAGGCGTACTATATGTACACCTACGCTTTGCCGGTATTTTTAGGTCCCAGTAAAAGGGGGCGAGCCTATTCCCGTTAACCGGCACAAATCCAGACTGAGCTGCTACTAAGAATTTCATAGAAAAACTCAATAACACTGATGGACCTGGGAATTAAACCTTCACCGTAGCAGTCGCACTTGATACCACTAGACTAACGAGGCAGTCAGATAAATATCGTAATAAGTTAAGAAAATAATCACTTACTTAATATATGTGAAACAAATATGACCCTAATTGTCTTTACCTCGACTCTTTCTAATAAAATTTAACACTGCTAAACCACTTGCGGATAACTTAAAAAAAGGCTTACTTATTTCAAACAAACTGTATGTATGTATGTGTGCAACACTGTAGTGTAGGTAGATAGGTTATCTCAGCTCGGCTCGTCACAGCTCGTTCCGCTCGTATCGTAACAAGTTCGCTCCACAACTTGTTCCTGCGATTGCTTTTATTGCCATCGCTTTGTTATAGCCTCGTCTCGCTCCCCGTAACAAGTATAGTTTTCTACAAGTTTTTACTTTGGAAAACTATAAAATGCCAGATGTTATTCTTCGTATTGCAGTTCTAAAATTCCTTGTTAGTAACACCGTTATATTTTGTAGAAGGAGTGCAGGTTGATGGTTTATTGTGGTTAAGGATGGCAGCCGCCGGCGGCTTGTCTATGGTCGGTCAATCTCTACATTCTATTCATGTAAGAATAAGAAATATTCGGAGTCTAACTAAAGCACAAGCTTTAATATTACGTTTTATTAATGAATTATGTTAAAACTAATGTAACAATTAAATTAGTTTTTTATAGGTTATAAATCAAATCAAGTAGCGTTCTGATTTTACTGCCTACGTTTGCTATTAGATAAAAACTTCAATAAAGGATATACAATCAAATCAATCAATCAAATCGTGTCAAGAGAAAATAACTGCCTTATGAGCTTAGTGGCCGTAAGAGTGACTGCTACGCTCGACGTCTTTGGTTCGATTCTTAGGTCGAGCAAAATTTGAGTGGATTTGTACCCGGAAATAGGAAATAGGCTCGTCCATTATTATACGGGACGTAAACATACTGGCGAACTGTGAGTGTAAGTACATCTCTGCCGAATCCTTCAAGGAATACAGGCGTGATGATTATGTTAAATAATTTGTCGCCTTTAAATGCTCCTTTCAGTTTAGCAGAAACTTGTGAAGCTATCGCTCATAGTCTTTTAGACAAGACGCGGCTTGCATAATAATGTCACCACAAACTGGTGCCACAAATATGCATACATTAAAACTCTTCAAACTAAACTCTGAACAGTGTAACATGATCGTTTTACACGGCTCAAAAGAGTTCCGAAATAAAGGCACGCCCAAACTCGACATAATTATCTGGTGGTTATAAGTGCGCTCTTTGGGGGAGGCCTACGTTCAGCAGTGGACGGCGATAGGCTGATATGATGATGATGATAAGCGCGGCTGTTGCCGGTGAGGTTCTGTTTCGATTCATTTTTTTTCTGCAAGGATATTTTGAGTTTCCGAAACTTAGATTCGTGCTTGGTAAATAGCAGTAAGCGCGTTCATCTATTACCTACAATATACAATAAATATATATAAATGTTTAAAAATAGGGCCAATAACCAACTGACGTAAAGTAAATAATGTTTACTTCATATTCAAATTTTCCTGTAAAACTGTGTCTCGTCAGTAATTGCGGCTCTCTAGTCAAATCCTCATATTATGCGAAATTATTACTGTACACACGAAAACTAGCTTTAATTCATACATGGGAAGGTCGAATTTTGCTTAAAAGTCAACTTCGAACACTTCGAAGGAATCAAACTGCAATGTAACGGTGATATTCTAAGATTCGTTTGGTGCGGTGCAGCTTACAAAGTGGCGGGTTTGATTCCCGAGAGAAATTCGAGCAGAGATACCGATGTTTGTTGGCTTCCGAATAACGCGATCGAGTTCAATATTGAGAGCCTCCTCGAGGGGGCGAGGAGTTGCTTTGGATTAAGAACGATGCAGAAATTTGATGAAGTAAGATTTGGTTGAGAATTGACATTAGCTATACATATCAATATTATTACGTACATAGGCACACATAATACACTCACGTTTTTTACCCGAATTATAGTAAGATGAATGGTTTTGTTTTCTGTTAAATGTTCGTCTTAGTTTTTATTTTTAATTGTGTAAAAATCTTTTCTAATTTATAATTATATTTGTACCTACTTAAATCTTTAAGGATTTTTCCTTCATTCTTTTCTTTATGCAGATTGCCTTGCGATCTTTTCTTCACACATGATTGCGTCCAAAAAGTTATAAATTAGTCAAGAGAGGGAGAGAGTCGACTTAGCAGTCATTTGGCATTGCAGTTTGGATATCATGCTTGTCGCTTTTTGTGCCTGTAATTTCATGGTGCATATCTATCATAACATAATATACCATCACGCTTGTATTCCTCGAAGGGTTGGGCAGGGTTGTAATGAACACACTTCGCCGATATTTTTAGGTCCCAGGTAATAGGGGGCTACCCTATTGCCATTCACCGGGCACATAATTAAACTTCAAGCTGCTACTGAAACTCCATAGAAAAACTTGATAGCGCTTTCGACCTGGGAATCGAACCCAAAACCTCTAGCGCAGCAGTCGCGCTTAGGACCTCTAGACTAAAGTTCACCCCCATCCCTTTAAATTGGCGAGGGAGGTGATGGCTGATCCATGAGTTATACTCGTGAACGGGTGCTGCTTGTGGTGACTGGTCGACTTGCTGGCTATCGTGTCTGAAATACTACGTATACTATACGTGTTTAGTATTAATTCGATACGGTATAAAAATAAAAAGCACCAAAAATGAGATTTTTGTTTTTTCAAACAAACTAAATAGCTTACAAATCGGAATAAAACGCAACCACCCCTTGTAAATAAATTGAACTGACCTTAGATACCTAGGTAACAAAGCGGCAACGTCGCACGCGTCGGCGTGTGTTCTCTCGATACAAAGCGGGCCGCCCGGCGGTGGCGCGGGCGGCAGCGCGCGGAGGCTTTTATGTTAGGTAAAGTTTTGCGCACAACAACAATCACATCATAAACACAAAATTTTTAAATTCTCGATGTGTCCTCCATTCACATTAATGCACAAATTATACCGACGGAGAATATTGTTATTTACTTTTATAATTAAATCACTATCCGTCACTAAGCACTTTAATTTGTGAAATGCTAAAATAGACATGCACTTCATCCATAATGTACCTCCACAAAAAGAAATCGATGGGAGTGAGATCTGGAGATCGTGGTGGCCACCGCACAGGTCCAAATCGACCGATCCATTGCTGTTCGAACATTTCTGTGAGCCGCTCCCTGGAAGCTGCCACAGAATGTGGAGGCGCTCCGTCCAGCTGGTACCACAACTTGCGATGAACGGCTAAGGGAAGTTGGTCAGTGTGTTATTCTTTGTACCTACTGCCAATTGTATGGCGCGGGCATTCCTAGGGCAATTGCGGCTGTCACCATACCTATCTCGGTAGGTTCGCAGAGCTAAAGCTGCGTTTCCACGACATTCGCCGTAAATTAAAATCATGTCCGTGTATTCTGACGCGGTGTAAGTTACACGAGGCATTGTTTACACTTTAATTACACACACACACACACACACACAAAGTTTAAATTAATTATCACAACAAAAGCAGTCAATCACACAAAAAAACACTAACACTAAATAATAATAATCCCAAGTTACGTGTAATAATGTCTTAAACTTATTTAGTGTCCTATCACAATAACAATATTGTCAGCGCGCGAGTTCGATAAAACAAAAGCGGCGCAGGAGCGTGTTACGTTACATAAGTACGTTCCCAAAGGATTGCGCCGGCGAACTGAAAAAACAAGTTTTTAGCTACCGACCGCAAGGATCTAAGATGCAATAGCAACACAGTGACCTATTTCTATTTCTTTTACGCGCAGGATTTATTGCTATGATTGTCACTCTCGTAATGAAAGTGCAAGTGTGTGTATTTATTGCTTCCTTGTTTGCATTGCCATCTTTTAGCGAAATATTTGGTTGTACTTGTGAGTTGCGTCACAGCGGCAACAACGCATCGTAGGTTATACTCAGATTTATCATTTTAAGGTGCATGACCTGCGCATCAGCTGTTAGGAAAGATACATCGTGTTCAAATGGGGAAAAAACTTAAAAAATCATTTGCGACTAAACTACTGCTCCTATTTAATTGATTTTTAGTACAGAGCTTGAAAATGGTACCTAGTATAAGCAGTTTAAAGGAAAGCCCCTCTGTCGTATCAACTTTGTATATATATATTTTCTTTCCATTTACGAGTTGACTGAGTTGCCTTGTAGGTCATATTTATCATGCATAGCATTATTATCTGTTAATTAATGTAAATTTTACCATAATAAAATATAATAATATAATATAATAAGCCTTTATTTTCCCAAATACATAATTAAATGAGTTACATTATTTTTCTAACACATTACATTATTTTTATTTTTTTATTATTATTATTATTTTTATTTATTTTTTACTATTTATTTCATTTATAATTTAAAATTTGGGTACCCATTGTCGGGTGAAGGCCAAATTTTACCATACAAAATGTAAATGTGAGTACCTACTATGTAGGTAAGTTTTAACTCGTAGGTGTAACATTTATTTATATTAAAGATTTCTGAAAGTTTTGAGTATTTCCCATGACTTACGCAATGTCTTGCTGATCTGGTATCGTTGTGCGTCGGGTCGTTGGGCTCCCTATAAAATGGTTGAGCTACACGATGACTGATGTATGCGTGCCGTCAGTTAGGACAGGTCAACTCAAAGCTGCTATGGCTCTTTCTTCAAAAGGCCTGTTCAGATTTTGCCCTACTAACTCGCATATCTAATAATATAACTATTGTCTGGACTTTAAAAGAGACCATAATTCTCTGAGTTTCTTTCGACGTTTCTTCTCAGAGGTCGTCAGATAGGAAACGTCGGAGCCATCAAGTTAAAAAAATATGTAAAAAACTGCTTGTAAAAGCGTCTTAAAAGATCTATTTACAGAAATAAATATCATTCCATCAAAGAGGCATATTTGTCAAAGCAAAATAATATGGAGAAACGCACACAGAGGTGATGATCTTCGTTGACCACACCGCGTCGCAATACGGTGTCATTCCAATACAACACAGGTCATCAATCAAGCTACGTACTGTAGAAGTACCAGGATTTATCACTAATAGAGCTAATACTTTTAATTAAAAATACGTGGTAATCAGAGCAAAACTATTATTCAATATCAGGAATAATTCTTAATTGATTGACATATTTTATAATAAAATCCTTTTCTATACATATTTCAAAATCTACTTACTATTTTGTTCAAATATTCTAAGTGCCGGGGCGCGCACATTAAAGACTCATTGTTCTAAACTCTTACAGTACTTACTTAATTTACTCTTATGGGGAGTGTACTCAATTCCAGATAA
Organism: Subacronicta megacephala; assembly: GCA_958496365.1. Lineage (NCBI taxonomy): Eukaryota > Metazoa > Arthropoda > Insecta > Lepidoptera > Noctuidae > Subacronicta > Subacronicta megacephala. The sequence goes on from OY292534.1 coordinate 12,692,931, forward strand.
AATATGCTTTTTATGGCGAATTTGGATGGTGGATGAAATATGATTCATAGCTCCTATTATTTATGCCAGCTTTTTGATTGCGATCTGCTTACCTTTGAATAAATGTTACGATTGGTCATCGTTTTCTTGGAGCCATAATTTTATCGAGCTGACAGAGAGAGATTTAGTCACACCCAGAGAGATTTTTAATTTCTGTAGGAGTAAGTAAATCTTACGTCATTTCTATTTTATTCATTGATGATATTGGAATCAATGATGTATTATTTTCGGTGTTCGTATGACAACTGGAATCGATTCATATCGCCGAGTTCTCCATTGCACAAGGGGACTTCAAAGTGCTAATAGCACCACTCATCCATAGATTTAACTTGTACGTCAAGATCCTCGTGGAATTTGTTTTTCTAATAAAAATATACGCAACTTAACATTACCTAATTAAAATTATAAACGATGCGGAATAATTAAATATGAATAGGGATAAAACAACATCCGTTTCCTCATTTTCGTTGCCAATAAAATGTTTGAAAGTAATAATTATAATTAAAGCGAGTTGCGTTGCTCCTTCATTTCGTATTGAAGGGCGCCATTTAAAATTCATTGGCAATTTCATGTGTTAATTACCTACAAATGTAAAAGCGTTCGCACATTTAGTGAAAATATCGTAATTATATTACGCTGTGTACTGTTTTAACAAATGTAGGTTATCAGAATATTTACGTTGGAAATGGAAAATTGCTATTCGATTTGCGAATTGTATTTAAATACTTTAGTATACTTTAGCATATATTTTATACTTTTAGGTTCGTACCTACAGTGTTAATTATTTTTCCACGCTAGAAAATATTACTTGATATTATATAACAACAACAGGAAGTACGCTGAAAGAAACAGAAAAGCCCTCTAAAGAATTATGATATGATTTTTGCGTTTGCTTTTCACTAATTTTTACATAGATTCTCTATCTTTAAAAGTAGAATTTCGTAAGATATTCAAGGTATATTTATATGACATTTACATATTATCTCTTGTATACGCATATAAATCATTCTTGTAAGACACACATGTATAGACTAACATATTATGATAAGGTAGGTACCTTTTTTTACTTAGATATTGTTAAGCCAAGCAGAAAATAAAATGTCTACGTAATGTCGACGTGATAGACATGAGCGGGTCCTATTTGTTCTGTATCAAATGTCTCAACAATATTTATTATTTTATGAATATCGTGTATAGTAATGTATTAATATTTTGTAAAAATGTTAGTCATGCATAACAAGTAGGTCTTACGAAGACTTTCTTCGGCGAAATTGAATTCCTTAGAAAACCTAAGGAATTCAATTTCGCCGTTTCGAAAATCATAATTTTACTATCATTATATCAACCAAAGGACGTCTTAAGGTTGCCTAAACTTTCTCTCTATTAAAAATCTACCACCATATTTCAAATACCACGCTTGGTGATAGAAACTAATGATATTCCACCTGGATCCGCCTGGTTCTACCAACATCACAATGACAAGATGGGTTGACCAGAAAGAGTAGGTATTTACTTCATCTTAGATTCTCTTTTGTTTAGCATCAGGCAACGAGCTACGAGTTAGACATATTCAAGCCAAAAATACTACTATTTTAATATATTTTTTAAAGCTTCATGGGTATGTATTCACCGTAATACACCTAATCTAAAACGAAATAATATCACGTGTCTACATAATATATTACTTAAAACATTTTTCCGTGTACCTCCCAATTTCCTTGCATGCCCTGATTCCCCTCCTCGTATATCACTGTGTCCCCCGGAGACCGCACACTCGCTGAACGTAAAAAACAGCATGCTGTCACTCTCTCCCCCGTGACAAGTTTTATCGTCAAACTCCACCTGAGAGACACTGACAAACAGACATAAGACAAACTCTGATATTCGATAACATACATACATACATTAAACATACCATCACACCTGTATTCCCCGAAGGATTAGGCAGAGGTGTATTTAATGTACATTCACAGTTCGCCGGTATGTTGTTAGGTCCCATGTAATAGGGGGCGAGCCAATAGCCATTCTCTGGGCATATATCCAAACTCCGAGCAGGTACTGAGGATTCCATAGAAAAACCCAATAACACTGCTCGACCTGAGAATCGAACCCAACACCTCTAGCGTAGCAGTCGGGCTTTGGACCACTAGACTAATGAAGCAGTGCAAAATATTTTTAAGCCATTTTATTTTTATTTGCACCAAGTATTTGCAAGATTTTTTTTTATAACAACGGCTAATTTTGGTTTAATGCCCTACAAATTGAATTGTGCGACCATTTTGTTACGGGCAATCGTTTAGCGCTATCAAATGGAATGATATTATCTTTGAAGGCAGTTGACGGTAATCTTGTAAGCCCCTAATGGTCCCTTCTAAGGCGCCGAGGACTACACAACAAAATAATGTGTATATAGTAGGTTTGTGGAGTGAGGTTTCAGGATTTATTAGTGGTCACAATTGTTATTATTATTTAATAAATGAGTCTTAATAAACTTCCTCTTTGATCCATCAAAGAGGAAGTTTATTAAGACCTAAAGTATCCGGAAAGCGCTGACAGCAATTTTCATGTCAACAAGGGTTATTTAATTACTATGACAAGTTTTTGCTATGCAACTATCAGTAGCAGCTCAAAAATAGAATACGAGTACCTCTCGCTATCGATCTGTACCTGGTAATGACAATAAGTTCACCATTTAGTTATAACATGTGATCTAAAACAATCCTTTTCGGATATATAGGAACGCATGAGTTATGATAATATTCCACCTCCAAAAACCCGCTATACTTAGATCAAAAAACTTCAAATTTATTTATTTATTTTTTGCAAATGCAAGGCAAAGACACGGCTGTCGTATATCAAATGACCTGTGGGCTAAATGAAGTACGTACTGGGTCTCACAAAACGACAAGGAGATGCCGGACTCGAATTTGACTCTTCTTGGAAGATACATACCATCACGCCTGTATTCTTCGAAGGGATAAGCAGATGTTTACTGGAGTCGTAATGTACATCTACAGTTCATCGATATGTTGTCTCATGTAATAGCCTGCGAGTGTATTGCCATTCACCGGGCACATATACCATATACCATATTTTTTTTATTTCCTCCGAGCTGCTGCTGAGAATTTCATAGAAAAAAAAAACAAAAATATATGGCTCGACCTAGGAATCGAACCCAAGAACTCTAGCGCAGTAGTCGCGCTTAGGACCACTAGACTAATAAGGCAGCTTCTTGGAAGACTTGGCCTGAGAGAGTCTTGAAGAGAAGAAAAGTACACTCATCGAACTAACCACGATTTTAACAAAAAAAGTTTCTCAGAATCCCAACAAATTGTGCGACGGGTCTACACTTATCTCAAAGGGATGTTGGATGGCCACCATAATATCTTATGTATTACGTCCGATATATATTTCATATTCTATATCCGACCGTATAAGGCCGCCGATTTAGAATCGAGGATTATTTTCGGATTTCGAACAGGTGTTCTAAGGATTATGGAAAATAATTTTCATAGTGATAGATGGAGCTAACTCCGGTGATATTTCAATTGGTATCAATTTACTTTCAATAGTGTAATTTATGTGAACATTTTGATTAAATAATGGCGATAATTTATGAGGCTGAGGCTACGTAACGCTGATCAACCAATCTGCAAGCCTAAGCCACGGTTAACCTATGGATGGGTGGCTATTCTTAATACATTGGTCCCTGTTATCATACTAATACCTATGATAAGCGTTAGAGGTAGTCAGAATACTAAAAAGACTGACAACCACTCGATATTGACTAAAAGAAACTGTTATACGAGATAGAGGGAGCGATGGTGGCCCAGTGGTAATGGCCGCGACTTACGAGTTGTAGGTCCTAGTTCCGAACCCAGACAGGCGCTTTACTTTGTGTAAATTATTTCATATACTGCTCCCAAAACGGTGAAGGAAAACATCGTGAGGATGCCCTAAAACGAAAAATTGAAGTCACGGCACAAGGTCCGCGTGGTGGATACCGGCCTGCTCCCTCCCACCGAGATGAGGCCTGTGTCCCAGCAATGAGGACAATACAGTCCGGCTATCCATGTATGTTGTACGGCTGAGAGCTTCCGCTCACAAACGGCATAAGAAGCGGAAGGAAATGGAGATATAACAAGTTCTGTTCGGACGCGAAGTACTGTTTTTTGTGTTGTAACATGCCCCAATTAGGGGAGAGTGGGTTATGGAGGAGGGACAGGATATAGATTTTTAGAGTACTCGCAAGTACACACCTGGTACTCCTCTGTCTCCAAAGATTAGGTCCGTATGCCGAACGGCGGGAAGGACCATGAGGAGGAAGGTGGGTTTGTCCCTATATTTAATATCCATGTATGTTATGTATTTAGAGTATTAGCAATAAAGTTCTGTTAGTAATCTGAGTAAGTACATACTAAAAACACTACCCACCTTTTAGATGCTCTGGATAAAAAAGGGTACTAACCTAAGGACCTTAAAATTGTTGTAGTACAAATTGAGGTTGAATTTAAATGACTTATGTTATTAGTCTTCAAATCTGGGTGGATCGTAAAAAATAAAGCGTAGTGGGCGCAGGTGCTTTCATAAAAAAGAAATACCCGGTCCGTTTGTTTTATGGACGCAATTATTTACTAAATTAACTTGTCTATGTCAGTATTTACGACGTAGTTAAAAGTTACAATTTCTATAAATTTCGGCTCCCATGTAGGCTATGAAAGCATCTAATTTGAAAATAAATTAAGACTGGTTCAAAAAAATCATTTTAACTAGATCCTCATAGGCATTTTTAACATGAAGAAATCTCCCCTGTTTAAGATTTATCTTGTCGCACCAATAGAATTAAAAAAATAAATAAACAATATAAGATGGATCCAGATCTGGCAGGTGAGATCGCGGTCAAATTTTTCGTTCACTAAAATAACTTTATAATTTTAGCATGGAAAATAATAATAGTTAAGTTCCTTGCAGAAATAGAACTCATGACTCACAGGACATCAAGCCTGTCATTCCAGAGCAAAGTTGCTATGTTTACAATTTTCTATCAACGTCGTTTATTTCTGTAGGTACGACAGACCTACTGAGACGTCAGGTCGCGCACTACGTGACGACACAAAACAAACGACGCAAGATGAGAAACTCAAACGTCGCGTCGTGTTTGTCGCACTTGTCGGACGTGACACGTGACGCACACTAAACGAAATATCATTTTACAACGATGTCGTACATGAAAGGACAAAAGCGAGATGATTTTATCTAGTTTACGCTGACTGCACCATCTAGCAGTATGTCCGACCGAGGCCTCCTATTGACTAGATGATGTTGCTATTATGTTTCTTTAGCTGTAAGTCTTCTATGCTTTAAATAAACAAGTAAATGGATTTGAATTCTTCGCCACGTAAGTTTTAATAACCAGTGGTTATTAATATTATATATTTCCTTACGAACTTCTTAGTGGAATCGTTTACGAAGTAAAAACCTACCTATCAAGTGATATATTTCGAGGTACATAACTAAATCACTTCTCCAGTATAATTGTGTATCTAATGATCTTAATTTGTCATAATGATTATTCAGCTGTCGACTTAACTTTGTGTTAAGTCATTGTTCAATATTGCAAACCATTATTAATCCCCTAAAAAATATAATCTATTCACATAAGCGTTAAACCAAAAATAAAGCAGAATGCTTGTTAAAATTCACGGGCGTCGCGCACACGACAGCGTCGCGTCGCGTCGCGTTGTCGCAGGTGTGTGTGAAGTATGGCGGCTTGTCGCATGAATTATTCATATGACGCCGCGTCGCCGGACATTGCGACTGCGACAGGACGATCGGGTGCACTCAGGGTAAACTTTGAACGCGGATTTTTCAGTGGTTTGTTGGATAAATGGTGTGTAGTCTGGTTGATATCGAATGGAGAGGTGATTGCTTTTGTACTCTTCTTCTTCTGTCGCAAACCCGGCTAATATAATAAACTATAAATAAATTCTGAAAATACTTACTATAGCCTATTCCCTCTCGCTCTGAGAGGAGACCCGTGCCCAGCAGTGGGCCAATGTAATGGGTTGATGATGATGAAATTCTGAAAATAGCAGTGGGACGATATATACTCGGGTAAATTAATGACGGCATTCGGAAAATGTCAAATTAGAGTTTTGGACAGATCTGTGTTATATAATATCGTCAAAGAATGATATTCATAGAAATTGACCGGAGGAATGTACCTACCATTATTAAATGGTACATTCCAGGTAAGCTTATATTGGTTTGAGCAGTTGAAATTCCATTTACAGTCTATTTACCATTCAGTAGGTTTGTTTGTACAAATTATGAGATGGGTAGCAAGGGACCAGAAGAAGCAAAAATAAATGTACACGTTTTTATTTCTTATATTCTAGGCAAGATTGTAGACGCGATATCATTGTATAATATTTATAAAAACATTCGTTCCATTTGCATTCATATCGCGTTTGCTATCTCCGATGTTTCCTAGAACTTCTCGAGACTAGAATTAATGTTAAGACAAAAACATAAATACATTAAACATGCGGAATATTATCAGATACTAGCTCTCCCTTTTATCTTTTGTTTTCATATTCAGAGAAAACTAAGCTTGAATTAGAAAGCAAAGTTAATGGAAATGACAATAAAAGGAAAACAAATGACAGTTATTGAAACTATTTCCGATATGCGGTATCTAATGAAACTGTTATTTAGAAACTCTTACTAATAAGACGAATTGTAGGTAGCATCCTAAACAGCGGTGTATCGTTTAGATAATGTATCCGGTTAGTGGCAATTTGCTTGCCCTATTGTTTACTACTATTGGGACAAGATTAGCGAAATATGGGTGATCATTTACAACTGTATATTACAGTCTTGCCATGCATAAGCGTAATGTTATGATCACCATGTGGTGGCGACTGGCGAGCCGATAGCCATTCATCGGGCACATATCAAACACCGAGCTGCTACTAAAAATTTCATAGAAGATCCCAATAACACTTTGCTTGACCTGGGCATTGAACCGTAGCAGTCTCTCTTAGGAACACTAGACTAATGAGGCAATTAATATTCATTGAATGACATTTTTATTCTCAATGCAATAAAGCTAAACCCAAAATAATAGCTACATTATAATAATGTGCTTTTTTCTCCTCATTGCAACTAGAACTTGGTCATAGTAGGTACATCAAATAGCTCCAAGGTAGCGTAACAATGGATCAACATCTATAATGCAATCCTCACTCAGTAGAAGTTGTGGGGGCTGGTGGATAGCTTATAAATTATTGTAAGCTACACCTGGAGGATACGGTGGATGAGGGATGAATATATAAGCCATTTCCAGAGAGATTAATATGTTGTTAGTAATTTGTTTATTGTGATCTAATAATGAGTAAACAAAAGTAGATTGAATTCGATTCGTACTGTGCTAATTTGTAATATCAATGCATGTTTTGGCTTCATATAATTGAGGGCGCTCAGTTACATTATTAAAAAACAGTATCACGATTTATGTACAGTGGGTTATAGCTGTTACCTGACCCACCCTAGGTGGGTCGGCGGGGTCTAAGTGGGTCAGGTAACAGCTATAATCTCTTGTTAGAGGCCCATAAATAATGAATAATTAGATCTGATCAGTATTATCGTTGGTTGAGAACTTGAACATTGTATAGTTTAGCCTAGCCGGTGTTAAGTCCGGCCTTAATCCGGACAACTCCAATATATATATTTTTTAATAGCTTACTAGCTATGTGGGTTACACATTACTAGTATTCTTGTTAACCCCTCGTACTAAGCTAAATGCTTGTGTTACGAGTGGGTTCACGATCGTAAGTCCGACGCCCTAACCATTAGTCTACCGCCACCTATAAGAAGTTATCGCCTGAAACGAAATAAGGCAAAGCATTGGTTTATATAGGCAGTGATAGTCTAGTGATATGACCATTGGACTGCCAAGTCAAAGGTCTCGAGTTCGAATCCAAGGCACGCACCTCTGACTTTTCGAAGTCATGTGCGTATTAATAAATAATTAATTATCACGCGCTTAAACGATGAAGGAAAACATCGTGAGGAAACCTGCATGCGTTAGAGATTTTCTTTACGGCGTGTGAAGTCTGCCAACCCGCAGTAGGCTAGCGTGGCGGACTATAGCCTAATCCCTTTCGTACTGAGAGGAGACCCGTGCCCTGCAGTGGGACAATGTAATGGGTTGATGATGATGATGATTGGTTTGTATTAAAAATTTGCAGTATCTTCGATAAATTCAATCAAAATTAGTTTTATCCAAGTCAACACAGTTGTATGAGATGTTTGAAGTGTTTATATTGACTCAGCGTGCACACACTGTCCCCTGTTTGTTTTAGAGTTTTACCTCGAATAACGAGCGAAGTGCACCTGAGTCTAATAGACTTAGAGCTTGTAAAATTATAAGGAATGAAATACTTGAATGAATAAAATACTTAACATACCATCACGCCTGTATTCCCCGAAGGGTTAGGCAGAGGTGTACTTAATGTACACCCACAGTTCGCCGGTATGTTTGGGTCCCATGTAATAGGGGGCGAGCCTATTGCCATTCACCGGGCACAAATCCAGACTCCGAGCTGCTACTGAGAATTTCATAGAAAAACTCAATAACACTTTGCTCGACCTGGGGATCGAACCCAAGACCTCTAGCGTAGCAGTCGCGATTGGGACCACTAGACCAACGAGGCAGTCAATAAAATACTTAATAATTTATAAGTATATAGAAAAATGATCCCTATTTCTTTTGATCACTTCAATAATTGAGGATGACTTTACCGATGTCATTAATCTTTTCTAAAGTAATCTATTACTTTGAAGAAAGGTTCTTAGGAAAAGTAAAATTAGGGAAATTGTGAAATATTCACTTATTTGTTATTTTAATACTTACTTAATGATTTCGCATGGCGGGTTACCTTTCGGGTTTTGTTTTTTAATTCTAGTGTGATTTGTAGAACTCACTCCGCTGAACCGAATTGACCGACGATTTGTAGAAGGAGGCTGGCAGCGGATGGATGTGAGCTGCCAAACACCGGGATGGGTGACGCTCTTTGGGGGAGGCCTACGTCCAGCAGTGCACGGCAATAGGCTGATATGATTTCGCCAAAATTAACAAGGGAAAATTATACTGGTTTCTAACACTTACGCGAATATCAGACATTGAAATAAAACTACTTTTTACGGATTTTATCGCGTTATATTGATTATTTTAAATTCCCGACGTTTCGGATCCTTTACAGCATCCATGGTCACGGGTGGACTGAGGTGTTGGTCGTCCTAATGTCAAAATTATCAACAGCTACCCTACATTTTGTTGATTATTATTTATGCCGGTCACGCAGAATGAGCTCACCGTATCCTTCACAATATTACCATCTAATAAAGTAACAGCATTTCTAGACCACCTTAACTCTAAAATTCGATTTACTATGGAGTCAGAGGCTAATAACTCTTTACCTTTCTTAGATGTTTTAATAATTCGTAACCTAAATAACACCTTGAGTCACACTGTGTATCGAAAGAAAACCCATACAGACAAATACTTAAATGGTGAATCACACCACCACCCAACACAGTTATCTACCGTCGGTAAATCATTGTTTCAGAGAGCGCGTGGGATCTGTGATGAGCAACACCTGGATGCAGAGCTTCAACATGTCAAGCAAGTACTGCACGACAACAAGCTCCAAATACCGAAACCTCATCACAGAAACCGCGTGAAACGTACCACAGTTGAGCGACTACCTGTTGTGTTACCATATGTAAGAGGAGTCACAGACAAGATTGGCTATATCTTGAAGCGGGCTTCAATCAAAACTTACTTCAAGCCGCTGAAGAAGATTAGTCAGTTCCTACCACCTGTCAAGTGCCACATACCTCTACAAGATGCAGGAGTATACAAGCTTGATTGTGAATGCGGTCTCTCATACATAGGCCAAACTAAAAGAAGCATAGGGACCCGCGTAAAAGAACACATCGCCGATGTCAAACACCGCCGTTCCGGGAAGTCAGCAGTTTGTGAACATACACTTGACAAGACCCGGCACTACATCAGATTTGATAAACCACAAGTCCTTGCAAAAGAAAACCGATTCCTACCTAGGATGATTCGCGAGGCTATTGAAATTAAAAAACATCCAAATTTCAATAGAGAAGATGGCTGGGTCTTACCATCTGCTTGGAACCCCATCCTAGATTCCATTAAATCCAAGCACAAGACTGCGAGACCTAAGGATACGGTGAGCTCATTCTGCGTGACCGGCATAAATCATAATCAACAAAATGTAGGGTAGCTGTTGATAATTTTGACATTAGGACGACCAACACCTCAGTCCACCCGTGACCATGGATGCTGTAAAGGATCCGAAACGTCGGGAATTTAAAATAATCAATATAACGCGATAAAATCCGTAAAAAGTAGTTTTATTTCAAGGGAAAATTACCTATTCACAATTTAAGCGCAAAATACGAGGCTAACCTAACCTAACCTAACGAATTCTTCCGCATGTTTATTATAATATTGAGCCTCAAGTCTGTCAGTAGTATTCTCGTATAAAACAAGAAGTTTCGTTGTTCAAAGCTCGACCGGATCGTGTTGACGCAGTGTCCACTGTGTACGCTTCATGTGTACTCTATGTACACTGTGTTCTCTCGCCTGTGTTTGTCCAATGGCTTTCACACAACGCAATGTACGGAATGTAGACTTGAAGCACTAGAGCATTGTTGTGTTACAGGAGAGCACATTGCTTGACTTAGAAGTATTTTTGGATTAACGAAGTTAAGAAACTTTTGAGATCTTGAATAATCTATAAGTAATTAATAACTGTTTGATAGTATCTAGCCTAAGTTTTGAAACTAATATAGATTATAAGATATCTCCAAAGCTGTCGCTTGGCATCTGATGATTAAGTTTATAATCTCTTAAGTAGCCAATAATTACGCGGGCAAATTTTAATAATATATTTATTTGAGAATCTCGAAATTACATAGAGTTCGTAATTTTAGATGACTCTATTGCCCTTGGATGTCTAAAGATGAATGAAATGTTTCCTTGTATAACTTTGCTGTACCCAGTTGATTCCTGAATAATATTTAAGGAATAAAGATACTTTAATGTATTTGTTTAAGTGTGGCGATGTTATTTTATAAAATGTAACGTAATATACAAAAATAAAGCAATTGTGACCCAAGAAATTATAATATCAAAATCTCATTGTACCGCCAAATATCCCCGTAGGTACAGGAAGGTTTAAAGTAATAAAGACAAACGGTCCACATCTTAATAAAATGTATGCACCGATCCTGAATCATAGAGTAAACATGTACTTGAAGAGACTCCTCGAAGCACTACCTTGCGAAGTTGCGACGTTTAGCTGTTGGGTATTCAACAATTCATTTGGTCAGTCACAAATGCTGACATTACATATTTGTTATACAGGAATAGTCTGTTTAAAACATTGCTGTCAGTATTTTACACCGTATGGCTAGTTTGACCCCAAAGCTTTCTTCTTGATTGTTTTATTTTGTTGATTTAGAAGAATACCAACTGTGTCAGACATCTCACATATTTTTATGATCAACTAGCTTCTACCCGCAACTTCGTTAACGTAGTAGGTAAAAAGTTCCATCTCATGTGTTATTATTATCAATTGTTTGCAGATCCGATGAAGTTATTCAGAATTAAAGTATTAAAATAGCCTCTGTGTATGACGATAAGTCGGTTTTTTTTATGGGATAACTCGGCAAACGAGCAGGCGAGCTACCTGATGCTAAGTAGTCATCGCCGCCCATGGACATCTGCAAAACCAAAGGAGTTGCAGATGCGTTGCCGAGCCTATTTAGGGAAAGGGAGGGGAAGGAGAAAAGGAGAAGGAGGGGGATTAGGGGAGGAATTGGGCCTCCGGCACTCTCGCTCACCGAACGAAGCGCAGTAACGAAACGCTACTACTCGGACGTCGGTCTTCTGCGAGAGTGTGGTACTTCCCCGGTCGAGCCGGCCCATTCATGCTGCGAACAGCGTGGCCCTACCACAACAAAAAATAAATAATAAATAAAGGTATATAAATTCTCTACCAGCGTACCCTTTTGGTTGTCGCTATCAACCTGCTGACTTGCTTCAATTTGCCGCTTCTCCAAGCGTACATATTTTTGTTTGACGTGGGTTCTTGTCGCTTCTAGTACAACATACCTCTGTGTTCACTATAAGGGCCTTAAAAATATTGCGGGCATATTGTGTTTACAATATTCATGTGACGTCACCTACAAGTTTTGTTTTACGGGAAATATATTGTAACTGTGAGATGAGATCTTCTGTTTGCGATATACAAGAAAATTGAATTGGTATAACAAACACTTGCGGTCTTTATAGGAATAAAAGGAAGATATTACATCTAAACGGACTTGTATTTTTCTTTATGAAGATGTTTTATCACTTAATCACTGGCTCACTCATTAGTCTAGTGGTCCTAAGCGTTACGATAGACTTCTTCTGTTCGATTTTGAGTAAATTGTTAATTCTCATTACCACCTCGGAGTTTAGATAGTGCCCGGTGAATGGCAATAAACTCACCCACTTACATACATTACATGGGACCTAACATACCGGCAAACTGTGGGTGTACATTAAGAACACTTCTGCCTAACTCTTCAGGAAATACAGTGACACGTGACGGTACGTATGCTATATCAAACACTGATATATTATAAAATCTCAAGTACAATAAAACCAACAATTTGTTAATTATTAACATTCGCACAGCGATTTCACAAAATGTATTCTCATATAAAACATACCTAGTTTTTTTTTATTTTAACCTTAAGCTTCATACATTAGGTAATTCCATGTTTCATTTTAATAAATAACGTTTTATACAATTGGGGCTTATTCTTATAGTCCCTACATATTATTATACAAGATAGATAGATAGATAGAATAGATAGAATATGCTTTATTGCACACCAAAAACTATTGTTAAGTACAAGTTATAAAACATAAAATGGCACAATGGGCGGTCTTATCGCTAAAAGCGATCTCTTACAGACTACCTTTGGATGGACTCAAAAGAAAGGTAAGGTGATAACTGGGTAGTCTGGCGTACATAAAATAAACTGAAATACTTAGATTAAATTATTTTTAAATTAGCATGATATAAATACATAATATACGTTACATAGATAATTTATATAATATATAGGTATATATATACAGTTTATAAATAAAGACATATCAATGAATATGGCATAATTAGACTTTACTTACAAGCTTTACTTACATGATTTTTTTACAGCAGGCTGTTTCAGAATTCACTTATAATTACCAGTAGGTATAAATTGTCTGTAAATTCGTGCTGCAGGCTTTAAATATCAATGTTGAGCTCTTGTATTAAGCGTAAATATTATTATTAATAACCAAAACACAGTATAATTTTTTTCTTTTTTTTGCCAGAAGAAATTGAAAAGGAAATCGGAAACAGTCATATAAATGATGTCTTCATTAACCTTGAAGTCGCAAGCGCAGAAGTGAACCGTCAGGTCTTGGGTTCGATTGCCGTTGGGAAAAGTTCTAGGAGTCTCTTTTCAGCAAGAAGTCAATCGATTGTAATTATTGGAAAACAAGACACTCACATCTGACTTGTCGCAAATTGGTGAAAAAAAAGGCATATCATCAGGAAACCTACATCATGTAGCCAAAATTATTTTCGTTGATATGTACTTTAACCTAACCCTCCCCTAAGATCTAGAAGAAGAAGATTAGTTACCATTAACTGTCGCTTCCGTTAATTGCTGTTAATAATAATACAATTGAAATATGCTCGTAAAATATTATATAGGATCTAAAACAAAACGCTGGCAGAACACCGGTGTACACACGCACACCTCTGTTGACCCTTTGGGCATGAAGCTATGCTATAATAATTACACGACCTTATTCATCAATACTTTTTACAAACGAGTGCAATCAAGCCATCTGTCATTTGCCACATATTAAGGCCGTCACACACTGACATTCACAATGGCGTAATTACACAGTCGGCACCGATTAACGTTTTTGCTACAAACGCAATTTCATACAAATTGAGTTTGTGATTTGTCTGCTCCAAATTGTTGGTAAAAAGTGTGATTAGCAGTACTTTTTTGGTTTGAGAAATACATCTGAAACAAAAAAAAAATCCGGATACTCTTTTCATAAAACGACTACCTATTTACTGTTTTTTTTTTGAGACAAAGGCTCTATATCAAGATGTACTAAAATAAAAAATACTAATTAGTCTATATAGTAGTCGTACGGTTGACTGTTACATAAAACAAAACGTCAAGTGTTGTTAGGTTTGTCTATGAAAAGCTGTAAGTTTGGATTTGTGCCCAGTTAATGGCAATAGCCTCGCCCCCTATTACATGACAACTAAACTCGAACTATGGATGTTCATTAGTATATATCTCTGCCTACCGCCAAAATGTCCTTGCTGAATTTGATACAAACCGAGTCAATGGCTCAACCAAATAAATTTGCTTTCACAGCGACTTTAAAATGCCATCGATATTTTTCTGCTCATAAATTCAATTAAGTCATTATGTCACAGTCGTATTATGTGACACATAAGGGTCGTCGCTGACCGCAACGGAGCTCGTAAATCATGCGACGTTTGTTTGTCGTAATAAGCGCACTAATTTATCAATGGGTGACGTCTCAACATGGCTCGGTTCGTCGCAGCGGTTGCAGCGTGCAGCGCGACACCACGCATGCCTGGTGACGAATGGCCTAAATAATGTCCATATGATTGTGTACTGTTGAGCCTTTGAGTAAGTATTCTAAAGACCGTGATTAGACTTACGCCTTTGCCTCCATCAATCCGAACTAATATTGTAAACGAAAATAGCTCTGTCTGTTGATTTGTTAGTTTCGACAATTTTGATGAATTTTGTTATACAGATAGATTGACCGCGGAGAAGACCAAACTACCATTTGTATCAAAAAGTCTTTAAAGTATTATTATTATATTAACATCAAAATAATCATCATCATAAGTATCAACCTTTGTCCGTCGCATCTTAGCTCGCATCCATCCTCTGCCACCTTCTTCAAATCTTCGATTCATTATCATATTTGCATGGTCGCATGATAAAAGCATAGCAAAATATTAAACACCTTTTTTTTTCATTCGATCACATCTTATGTACACTATAGATGAAAATAAGTTTCATTTAAAGTTTCTGATTTAGCCTCACGCTCAAGAAGAAATAGAGTAAATGTGAAGCGTGTTTTCTTATTAACAAGTTAGGAAAGTAAAAAGGACGTTAACTTTCCTCTAAGTCCCCTATATACATATTTCTAACAAAAGAATAAGCTCTGGGAACTCGTACATTTGAAACAGCTGTCATTTTGTCTTTCATTCCCGGATTAGTATGTAAATCTGTGACAAGCAACAAGAAAGTACATGAAAAGGTCTTATAATACCAAATTTGCATGACTTTGGGGGTACATTTTTTGCATAATTCGAGGTAATGTTGGAATAAATTGACCGAGTGACTTAGCATAGCGAATGCGTTGGTGAAAAAATGAAACAAGTGAATATTATTTAAGGATAGTGCCCTTTCGAGTAACATATACCGATTTACATATCATCATGCCTGTATTTTCCGAAGGGTTAGGCAGAGCGTGTACTAATATAAACCCACACTTCTGTTCTTCTGTTGTAAACACACACCATGTAATAGGGGGCGAGCTTATTAATATTAACCGGGCACAAATCCGGACTCCGAGCTGCTACAGAGATTTTCAAGAAATATACTGATTTCTGTGAAATCAACTTACAGGAGTAGTACTCGTATAACTAGATCCTTGGGTTTCAGAATTATAACGAATGAGCCCAGTTTTCTGTAGAGTCTCCAAGAGTCTGATTACACTTTCCAAACTTATCTACTTAAGTAATTGTAGAACTTGTTACTAAACAAGACGATAACTTCTGTACTAAGTCACTTAACTCCAAATAATTGTACGTACTTGTTAAGTTAAAACTTTGTCAGTACTTATTAACAATGTTTGGAACCAGTCAGATCTGAACAAGTTTCCATATCGTTGACGAGCTTAGCTTAAGTTTGGTAAAAGAGGCTTAAAGTATTATATTTTTAACTAGGAGTAAACCGTCGAGTAAACGCCTCAATACTGATTGCAAAGTCTTGGTTTCCATTTCTTGGTCCTGCGTATAATTGTATTGAATCAGTTATTCTTCTTGGTCAAGTACCTAGTTCAGGTTTTGAGTAGCACACAAAATAACTAACCAAGAAATAATACAAAAAAGCTGAAAATACACAATGACTTTATAATTGGTTGAACTTAAGAATCTGGGTTCGATCCTCAGGTTAGGCAAAGTATTTTTGGATTTTTTCTGCAGACCGAAGCTACAAATGAAAAAAAAAACATACATTACGATTGATTAAACTTGATTGATCGCAATGATCTAATTACAGCACAGACTAGCGCCTCAAACAAATCACTGGCAAGCTTTGAGTGCAGTTAATTTTTATCGGGAACACTGCAGTGAAGACTTAATGTGTAATATGACGATTTTGAGTCATAGAAGCATCTCAAAATGCAAACTAACCCTATCACTACCGGGTGTCGACTGCCGGTGTTATTAACACTAAACTTGTAGCCGCTCTCCAAACTCGGCGCTCACACATTGTCGCGGGGTTAACACTGTGAATGCCACGAGTTCCCCGCCTCGACACGAGGCTTTAACAGTTCACTTCGCAACTTATAATTGTTATATTAGAGGGTAATGTTAGGAATTTACATGTTAACATAACATACCGTACGCTCGTGGAGGGTTAATGTATTCGGATCTCATGGATTTTGTGCCAGTATTTTGTTTTTAGTGTGTAGGAGTCTGACATAACATGACGTTTTCCCATGGAAGTAAGCATAGACATACGTTTAACTTTACCGCTATATTTCTACCAGAAGATCGTATACTTTATAACATACCATCACGCCTGTGTTCCCCGAAAGAGCAGGCAGAAGTGAAAAGAAGGTCCTGTAATAAGGGGCGAGCCCATTGCCATTAACTGGGCAGCTGCTAATTACTGTCAATTTTATTTCGTGCTCAACCTGGGAATCGAACCCGAAACTCTAGCGTAAAGTCGCGTATATGATCACAAGATTAATGAGATAAACTAAATTATAAAAGATTCCGATATTTTTCTTTTTTAGTAAGCCATTTCATAGAGACTGCCTCGTTGGTCTAGTGGTCCCAATCGCGACTGCTACGCTAGAGGTCTTTGGTTCGAGCAAAGTGTTATTGAGTTTTTCTATGAAATTCTCAGTAGCAGCTCGGAGTCTGGATTTGTGCCCGGTGAATGGCAATAGGCTCGCCCCCTATTATATGGGACCCAAACATACCGGCGAACTGTGGGTGTACATTAAGTGCACCTCTGTCTAACCCTTCGGGGAATACAGGCGTGATGGTATATTATGTCATTTCATAGGTATTATGAGGATATTCGACACCTACAAAAGGTACCACTTTAACTTACTAATCCAATACTAACTAACAATATTGTCGTGTAATTAACTCGCCGTTGGCTGCACTCCCGCGGCTCATGTTAATTGTTCACTTATGAACTTTTAATGATCGCATAAAATTATATAGCTGAGTTGGGAGCGGTTGTAATGCGGACGACGAAGTTTTGTTACGAAATTTGACCTAAATTAATTTGGGCACTGCTTTGGGAATCAAAAACGTAGTACGTAATATAAGCCAGTTATTATGAAGTTAAAATAAACGAGAAAATGACAAACTTAGTTCTGCAAACGTTAATTATAGCCAGTATATTTAATCGGAATAAAATTAAGAAAGAAAAAGTTACATCCAGCTTTTTAAACTTTTTAAAGCAGAAGTAATAAATAAACTTTAAATTGGTATACCCTTGATAAATATTACGTAAAATACCATCGCAGCTGTATTCTCCTGCTCTAAGGTAGAGGTGTACTATTGTACACCCACACTTCACCGGTATGTTAAGGTTCCATGTACAAAGCCAGGCTCCGAGCTGCTACTGATAATTTCATAGAAACTGAATAACACTGCTCGACCTGGGAATCGAACCCGAAAGCTCTTGCGTAGCAGTCGCGCTAGGCTGATCCCAAATGAAGGAGGGCTTCCCTAATGAGGCAGAAGTAGTAGCAATAGGATAAATTAAATCTCTAGAAATCTAAAATGTTACATTATCAAATACAATATAATGTTTAAGTATACAGAATACATCTTCATCTCATAACAGAATAAATCTGAACATAACTACGTAATAACCGAACATCGAAACTTGACCTTTTGACTTTGACCTTCGCCTCGTAATCAACTACAATACCGCGTCTCGAGCCAGCGAATAATGATCGAATGTATTGTGAGCGGCTGAATTGATTAGCTGCGAACACAACATGTTACTTAAGTCACTCACCCTCAAACTTTTTGCTCACAGTTGAGTTTGCCAAAGCCGACAGTAGAGTAGAGAAAATTACTTTTATTTTGTATCAATGAGTTTGCCGAAATTCGTTTGATGATTATTTCTTGAACTCGATTGGCATGGCTTTCGCGTTATGGAGCGCAATTTCGACTTAATATTGTATGACTAACAGTTAGTATGGAGAATTTTGTACTTTTTTTCTATATTAGAAGGCTTTAGATATACAGCCTCAGTAGATGATGCTGTGTAAAAACAAATTAAAGGATAATAGTGAAAGCCTAAGCCTAGCCTCTTCTCGATCTGAGAGGAGACTCGTGGCCAGCAGTGGGACATTATAATTGGTTGCTGATAAAAAGCGATACTCCTTTTCTCACCTTTTTATTAACAACTTTAACCAAATCCCCAGAAAATTATGTATTTCTCAGAACAGTTTGAGAAGTGCTGACATATTTAATATTGAGATATTTAGCTGCTGTAATGTTGGCTTAAATACGATGTTGGTGATGACAAACGATGTGGTTTTACTGGCGTTACACAAACAAGCTCTGAGTTCAATGACCTGTGTGATATTTCAGCAAACATTTTCTTATGTTAAATAAATATTACTCTAATGTGATTGATATTATACTTGGAATTAATTTTTAGTGACAGTGACTTCTTAGGATTCTGACTTTAATTTTCACGTTTATAAAAATAACATTAAATGATAATATATATATTTTTCAACATCAACATCAAAGTGGCTCGTATCAAATATTAAAACAGTATTATAATATCATGCTCGAGGCTTCAGAGCTTATCATATAATGTAAAATAAACAAAGGAAAGAACGAATTGATGGCATGTTCATCATCATCGGCCACAGAGACCTGCAACACCAGAGGTATTGCCGATGCGTTGCCGACACTTAAGAGCGCTATAACTTTACTAATATTATAAAGAGGTAAAGTTTGTTAGTTTGTGACGTTGTAGGGGCTAATCTCTGGTTCTACTGAACTGATTTTGAAAATTCTTTTACAAATAGAAAGCTACATTATTCCTGAGTGACATACGCTGTAATTATATTCTCCCGAAAAATTAAAAGAAACTTATAGCCACGTGGGCGAAGCCGCGGGCGGAAAGCTGGTATTGTATAAGACTGTTTGAAGTCAAGGAGCCCATGTCATAGCGCTTATCCGTTGCGTGAATGTCAAGCTTTATTATTTACCTGCATAGTTCAGTATTAAGTATAAATGATAAATGCACTTTTACATGTAAATGCTTTAAATTTTATTAACTGTATGGCGCCAGGTACTCCAAACTGATGATCAACTCTAAGAGTGATGGTCAGGAATGTAATTTTTACAATGTAATGCAATATCTGAAAAGGATTTTTGAAGAAAGAGCCATTGCTTCAAGTTGACACGTCTTAAATGACGGCACATAATGATATGGATAACTTTTTAACACAGTCAAATAAAGCTTAGTTCTGGTTCTACATTCATGAGATATCACCACATTACCGCGCGGTGACTCGAGACAAATTAATTGCTCATTACAAGCCGCAAGTTGAGCGTCAAAATGACGTCGTGACGCTTACGACGACGAATTAACTAAATTACGCTGTTTTACGTCATTTTAACGCATCGGTGCTTTTGTGCCCTTTTGTGCTTCTTTGTTGAGTTATGTTATGATGAAAAAGTCATTCGTCTTCATTAATCATTGTTAAGGAGGCCTGTAACGCTTTGTGTCTGAGTTTGAGCATAAACAGGTATAATATCCTTAAGGTCGGTACAGCTTAATGGATAAAAAACACCTTAAATTGGTTTGAAGGTTTTAAATTATGTTATGGGAAGAAAAAAGCGCTAATGGCATCAAATTGGTCCCTAAGAATTTATAAAGCGTTTCATGGAGAATTAGGAATCTTTGTATAAAGTAATAACAATGTCCATTTGTTTGTATTTCTTTGCTTTGATTAAAATGTGATGCGATGGAAATATGCATGCTTTTAATTTAGGACATTCTCCTTTCATTGTGTTATGTATTTTATTTTAAATAGTCTAAAGACAGTGCAGAAATAAAAGTAATGATTCCGAGTGCCTACAACAATCACGTTAAAAGATTTTGCAGAGGCACAGTCATAAAACGTGAGTTTATTTGTCCACCAAACTATCGCCTGGAACGTTAAAACACTTCACTAACTTTTACGAGCTTCGAGTAAAAGTGCTTTACAGTTGTCGAGATATTGGCATAGCTATTTTTTTTTAAGATTATGTAAAATCTTTGCGTTTCAACGAAGATGAACATAATTATGAATTTAATTAATGATTATAATACTTAGTAGCAGATCCACGTACTCTGCTACCTTAGACATACACTCGTAGACAGCCACCGTTATTTGAAGTATCTCAGCAATATTAGCGCAGAAAATATTAAATGTATTTTCGTATTCACAAACTCTTAACAAAATGCCTCAAAGTCACTCCATCAAGAAAATAGGAATATTATTAAACAGACGTCTGCATAAAACTTATCTTTTCCATTCATACAAAAATGTGCGAAATATCAAATGAAAAAGACTTGAGTAATTCCATTATGTTGGTATAATGGAATCATTCAAGTATAAAAATTAATTCGAATATATTCTATGATTAGGTTCACGTCTCGAATGACATGAACATAATTACTTACTTCGATTCAATATGTAGAGCTAATGCAACTAGTGCCCTATCACACGATACCCGACCTCCAACATTGTCCGACCTCTAATGTAATTCGCCGAGGGCGTTCGATACATCATTGAATTAGCGAATGTGGATCCGTGTATTATTCATGCGGCATCAGCTTCGGCCTTCGGTAGACCGAGACTGTCGGCGTATGCATTAATGTACGCACAGATAAATAACATTTGAATATCTGTTTATGTGTGATTTTTTAATACATAATTTCCGTTTTTGGAAATTTTTTTTTTGTTTGTAGGAAACTATTGCCTGTGCAATATTGTATGGCGTGGGTATATTCTTAAAATCACTTGGAGTTTTTTTAAATAATTTATTTTATGGATCGGCAATAATATGTATAAAACTAATTTCTGCTTAAATTAGAGATAAATTCATGCGTGTCTGATGGTCTTGTTAAATTGGCTCCAGAAAATCTATAGTAATTCAACCCTTCTGGTTGTAGAGACGTGACGCCTCTCAATGATATGGAGAGGCGGAACGTGTTTAATAAAACGGATTCCTTTGTTTGAACCCCGATCAAAGCTTGTATCGTCACTATGTCTACACAATTTTGACTGACTTTGGCATCCGGAGTGTCTGACTACAAGGTAATAAAATAAATGGGAGTATTTCATGGTAACGGTGAGATAGAGATCAGGTTTGGATATAAAATGATGGAGTGAGACTAGCTACAGTGACTATTGTTGCAGTTTATATACAAACTGATACATTTGTATTTAATTTTATGTATTTGTTTTGGCTTTTTCGTTGCAAATCGTCGTGTGTGATGTTCGTTGTACATGATGAGTTGTGCCTCGTTGCGTGCGTTGTCAGTCTATGCTTTCTTATAATAACCTAACTAAATCTATGGAATGACCTAATTAAAATGAACTTTTAATCACTTCATTACTATTATAGAAGCGTGCTAATTTCATCATCAACCTATTACATTATCCCACTGTTGGGTACGGGTCTCCTCTCAGAATAAGAGAAATTAGGCTATAGTCCACCACTTAGTCCAGACTTCACATGCTATCGAGAGAATCTACCAAGCATACAGGTTTCCTGACGATGTTTTTCTTCACCACTTAAGCGCGTGATGAATAATTTTTGGCAAAAAACTCAGAGGTGCACGCCTTGGACTTGGCAGTCCAATGGTCATATCACCAGGCTATCACTATTCTAGAAGTCTAGACTGCTCTGCTTGTTTACAGCAAACTTATTGCTTTGATTCAAAGAGCGACCGAAAATATACAATTTGACTGTATTGTTTTTTTAAAAGACTCCATGCAGGCTCTTTATACGTAAAAATTACAAAATAAATCTAACAAGATTTCATTGTCTCGCAAAAACCTCGTGGATCGCTGCGTAAATTGTAACTACCATAAAAAGCCAGGTTTATTCGCGATGTAGCAAAATAAGCATGTTCTGGAATAACGCGGGATTACCCAGACACGATTAATTCCCTGTCAGGCCTCCCTGTTTGTTCACTGTTAGCTTTTACCCGTGGATTCATTCGTGCTCAATGGATTTATATTATGTTGAACAAAAATCTTGTTTTGCACTTTCTAATTTAATATATTCGCATTTATAGGAAATGATTGTATAACAAGGCCTCAATGCTGATAGTCAAGTAGTTTGCAAAAAGTTGATAAAAAAATAGATTATCTGATACATACATATATACATACACTCACGCCTGTTTCCCACAGGGGTAGGCAGAAACTATAGACCGCCACTTGCTACGAAAATTGCATATCTTCTCATATACACGCGCCGGTTGCGAATACTACGCCCCTGACCTTTTTGGTTAGATTATCTGATATGCTTTGATTATTATAGTATCTATTATTAAATAATGCGTGATTGATGGTCGTCCTTACTAAATAACAAAAGTACCGTTTTAATTAAAAAAATATAATTTACTGATTGCGTAGGTACCTATATACCTATGCAAAATTATACAGAGGCCGCGTTTATTATAGCTTAATTATAATTATATAACAAATATCTCTTTGTTGTAGGACTTACAAGCGACCAACTCTACATATATGGAAAGCCGACATGAAGAAGAGTAAGATGGTGGCTTAGGTACGTGCTGCTGAAAATCCTGAAGTTTCACATACTGGTAAGTACTTTTGATTCAATTGACCGATCAATTGAATCAAAAGTCGAAGTCGACTTCGTTAGAAATTTTTGTGAAAGCAAAATATGACTGCGAGCAGGATACGAACCTGCGTCTTCTGGCTAGATACACTAGACGCTGTGAGTCCTGTTCCGTTAGGTCGAAATTTACCTTCACATTATGAATTTACGTCTTAAAATGCATAAATAATGCAAATACGTGATCGTTAGAAATGTTATTAGTTTGCCCGTCTTTATTGAGGAGTTTGGGTTATTTGTGGACGTATTCCCATCAAAAATATGCGCTCTGCCGTAGAGTTTCATGAAAAAATCAGTTACACAAAAGTACACTATAAGTACCACAGACATTACCAAGTTAAAAAAATAAGTCGTGATACTAAAACAAACAGACTCTTTTTTAGTAATATTAGTTGGGATTTATTTCGTTTCATGTCTCAAGCATCATAAAATATGTATATGAGCCGCCGAGATTAAAAAGTGTGCTCCAGATAGTTCGCGCTCACTCCAATGGAAGGATTCTACTCAGTGTCTGTAAAGTCAGTAAAAACTGTTGCGCGGCATAATAAATGGGACTTGGAACAGTTTTTCAGAAGTGTCACAGAGCATTTAAGTGGAAAATGTGAAGCGGAGAGGTAAATGACACGCGTGATGATATTGCACGGTTATTTTTTAGGCTGTAGATATATGGTATATTTACTGAGAAGTCCTCATTGTGAATTTTTGCTACTTTGTTCCTTCATCATTACAAGAATACCATTAGAAGTTATTTCTGGAAAAACTAATTATTTGTAAGTTATTTCAATTTTATAACTTGATAGTAGATAAGGTTTAATGAAACTACTATTTTCTCAACTTATAATGTTGAACACAATTAATTGAATTTGGGTTTGAACACAAATTAATGAAGGCATGTTTTAACGGCTATAATAATAAAACTTAATTACACTTTTATTGGCCATGAGCGCTGGTAACGACGGGAGGCTCACTGGAATGGGGTTTAAAATTAAATAAATTTGCAACGCATTAGGCATAATACACACTTTTTGATAGACCAGCAGTGTAGTCGTAGTTTTATTACATGATTTCATTTAGCTAGGTGCTTACCTGCATGGAGAATTGGATAGTGTACAAGAATTCATCATCATATCAACCAAAAAACGTCCACTACTAAACCAAAACCAACCATATGGGTTTCATTAGTTATAAATCATTTCAGATTTTTCTTTTAATTTTATATGACCGTATTCAGTGACCTCAAATTGCACGTTCCATGTGCTCTTTCTCTCTCTTTCTCTTTTATTTTAATAAGATGACAAACAAGCATTCGGATCGCCTGTTAAGCAAAATCCTGTAAAAATCAAAAACAAACCTCTTCCTCAAGCCCTGAAGCAAGTAGATAAGTGCAAAGTTAATGTACCTACGGTAACATTACGAACCCGATAACAGCCGAACATTGCCGAACCTTGCCGAACGATACCGAGTAGGGACGCATTCTGTTAATAAAATATTAGGGAAAGCAGAAGATTGGACGAAAGCAAGGCTGAGGCGGTTCGAGATAATATTAAGTAGGTACTTAAAGCTTGCTTTAGAATATTACTTATTCTTTTTGTTGTTCTTTGTTATGCGAGACGATATCAACGGATAAAGACATCAACGGATAAAGCCTTTTTGGTTTTTGTGGGAAATTGTATTTTCTTGTTTAATGATCTCCGATGTAATTGCGCTGTTCGAAAACTAAAGAGAGATAAAATATACCAAAAATCTTATTTTTCAAATAAACCTCCAATATTGTCCTGTTTGCCTGGTACTTTTGAAAGAATCTGTCATCGTAGTTTATTGTTGAGAAACCCAACGTAAATATAGCAACATATGCTTTGGTATATATTTTCTATATTATCGTTGCTCGTTAACTGAAAGGGTAGAATCAGTAATAGACAGAATATTTAACTAGAATGTACATATTTTCCTTTCGGCTGTTGCCAAGTTTCTATGTATAGTTTAAATATTCTCTTTCTTCTACTTGAACATCTTTAAAGATGTTACTATATTGTGCTTACTAAGTAGGTCTAGGAGAGTGCAGTGGTAGTCTAGTGATATGACCATTGGACTGCAAAGTCAAAGGTTCGACTCCTAATTCAGGGCCTCTCACTATTCATAGTCAGGTGCGTATTAATAATAATTATCACGCGCTTAAACGGTGAAACAAAAGTAAGAAAAGATGCATGCGTGATTTCGTATTGTCTCATAACTTAAATCTTTCACTATGTCGGACTAATTTCAGTAAAAGTAGTATTCCTTATTGTCAGTAGCGCTGTTTAGTTTTTAAAAAGTACTGAATGTAACGCTACGAGTTCCACGAGCACAACTCATAAACACCATAATTCGCAACACTAAGCTTCAAAATACTAAATTAAAATGTAAGATGAAATTCCCAAAAGCGTGGATATGTTCCAATTAGTGACAATGTGTGCGCGTCATGTATAGTGGTGGGACTCGCTGTTCACTCGCCGGCCGCGGTGCATGAAACCGCCAAACTTCCGCTGGACCATTGTAATGCTACCGCGCTTCGAAACTAAACTAATGCAGCCCGTAGAAGCCATTGAGATACAAATTGTCCACAAAATTTGAATACATTTCTGATGAAAATAATTTGTAATTAATTGTAACTGCTTTAAACGGGCAAGATTGATTTATTTATATGATTATGAAATTTGGGTTTTGTAGGTTCAAGACCGCTTTCTCCCACGGTAACGAGAGATCGATAAGGATTATCAACACTATAAAAAAAGTCGGTTTAATGTAAGGTGACTGCTGAATCAATGTTATTTATAAGTGTGGCCTAGGGGCAAACTTGGCTGTTTCTTCAATATCATATTTTCGTCAAATATTTTGATAGTACACAATACCTTTTGCTTTGTATCTGGAGTAATAAGTGAGTCTTACCCGCCCCCGTCGGCGGACAAAGGACCGCTCAGACTCGCCGGTGCTAGTCCGTCGCAAACGGACGTCTCCTCATTCCCTCTTAACTCTGCTAATGACGCCAGACGATAAGATAAATTTCTTACCTTTTGCGTTACACCGAAGAGTAATGGAAGTATTGACAGTGACACTGTCATGTACACACACGATTCATTGGTCTGGTCGTGGGTTACATGCTCAGTTCGATTATTTAGTTTTCTCCAGGTCCAGTAGCAGCCTAAAGATTGGATTTGTGGAAGATCAATGGTAATAGGAGGATACAGTACATCCGACCTTTAAAAGAATACAATTTTGTTCTATGTATTTACAAAATATGCAGTTTGATAATTAATTATGAGATATAATAATAGATACACGATCATACATCACACTAGAATCAATAATTACCTTGCAAAAGGATAACATAACAACTCATTACTCCCTCCACTTGATTTCATAACAGAGAATTAAGCTTTGACAAAATGTAACACTCGATGTGACATCATATTACAGTGCGGTGTGATAGTCGCCCTGAGGACGTCGCGATCCGCGTCGCGTCGGTCGTCAACTTAAATCGAGTTGTCGCTGTTCGCTCGCTCCGCCTTGATGCACCTTCGCGCTGAGCAACCACCTCGTCATTAGCACGTCGGCTTCTTGATTAGCGGTACTAGTGAATTATGTGCTAATTACGTTTGTGTGCTGCTCACAGAAGACTACAGGATAGATTGTAAGGTGACGTAGAGGAATATTTTACTGTAGGTTTTCCGGCTGAAATCGTTGGTAATCATTTTTTTAGCATTAAATAATGCGAAATATTCACAAAGATATAAATTTCTAGTCAAAAAAAGCTTCAGTAGCTTCGTTGGAAAAGCATCCGGCATCAGGTTCGACCCCTGCCTGAGGCCGAAGTTTTCTTTAATTAGAAACTTTATATGTTTTCGAAGCGTCTGGTGTATTTAAGTGGAAGGACGCAGGATCTAATCGTGCCTGAGATCGAATTCGCTTTCGCTACCAACGTCGGGCTACTTTACCTTTTTTTTCAAATTGATGAATAAGATATGTATTTCTAATTCGAAATGTAGGGGAGACATAGATAGTCACATTGATAATTTATTTATTATATAGTCGCATATAAATAACATTATTCAGACATCTATCTGTCTTGTCTACCTATCTTGTCCCTTATTTTTCCCATCGGTCACCCGAAAAATGTCTTCAAGGTGAGTGACATATTATCATTTCATAATAAAAAGAGAATATTTCTCACATTGAGAGGTCACTCACTCATAATGGTATCACCACTCGTTTTCGTCCGACTCCCGCGGGAAATGTCGACTAATTTACTAATACATATCATTTTGTTTATTTTTTGGAAATCCTTTCGATATAATATTGCTACATCAAGCTACATATTTAAATAATAAAAGTATAAGTTTTTTTTATGTGCATAATATCGCTATTGCAAATACCTACGAATAATTGGCACAGTTCTCGCAGTCAGTTAAAAACCTTGATAACTTTACTGTACAATCTCATCGTACATATTCTGCTGACGGCGCGGCCTACTTTGGGCGTGCGTCATTTTATTAACTTAAATATATAATTAATTACAGTGCAAAACTTAGTATGTGAGCGAAGTGTGTGCAATAACTACATACATCTAACATTATTAGAGAAAGGAATTGCCTGTATTATCTTATGTGTCATATTTAACTATTAAATCTAACTAGAGTGAACTATTTGTGATCTTCTTTCTCTCCGCTCTCATCTCACCCTAACTACAACTTTAACTTGAACTATAATCTTTGTGCAAGTGTACGAAACCGTACATTTACATTCAACAGGGAATGTATTTAATCTACTAGATTAATATTTGAAGTGTTCGTTTCAATTCACCTTAATAAAAATCTGCAAAAGTTCTGGCGTGGCTATTGTTTCTTAGCACCTAAACATTTCCTAAATCAAATTACTCGCAGACTCACGTGAACGGTACTTTGCATATACCGGAAAACAGATAAATATTTAAGTTAACCGTCACCAGAGCGCGAGCAAAGCTAACACATAATACAAAGAAGTTCCGATAGTGTTCGACCTGCTTGTGTTGAAGCGCCACTGTGTTACAACATACATACATATGCATGTACACATTTTGTGTCGCAGAGTCGCTGTCTCGGGACCTAAGTATACAGAATTCAAGACTTAGGCAGCGAACAGACGTAGCATGGAAGAATAAGACAATAGAATACGAATATGCAGGATGGCAATTTCTTCACTTGCACCCGTCATACTTACCAACTTTTCCTATAAAACCCACTACAGATACCTACATGAAAAAAAACGAGTAAGTAATTATACATGCCGAAATGTAGTCTATTTTTTAGACTTTTGAATAGGAAAATGTATTTATTTTTCACGAATAGGGTATGGATTTCATAGTAAAAGTTGTTGAAACAACGGGTAGAATGACCACTTTAACGGATGGAAGTGGCTAAGTCGTCACCTTGTATGTACCAACATGTTCCTATAACCCCGCGTTCCCACTGACGATAAAGCATGATGCAAACTCACTCTTTGAGAGTTAGATACATATTTGTAACATGATTTGTCGTCAGTGGAAACGCAAGGTAATGCTTACGGAGCGGCAGCGCGGCAGCGAGGGTATTTCTTGGGCACGTTGTTCTGTTACAAGTGTACGCAATAGTTGATAAGCTAAAATTATCTACAGTTGTGTGCTTAAATGCACATTTCTCATTTCTTTCATCATATCATTTCATTCCTCCTTGAAATTCAAGACCAAACAACTTAAACATAGAATTATAATATCTAAAGGTAAAGGAAAACATCGTGAGAAAACCTCCATGCCTCAGGGAATATCTCGACGGGTGTGAAATCTGCCAACCAAGTGAGACCCTTGTCCAACAGAGAGACAGTATAATGATGATCGATCATAGTAATGATGATGATAACATCTCCAACTATGGATCTAATTAAACTTGCAATATTAGGATTACAATCTTACAACGGAAAATTTACTAGCTTCTGCTACACCTTGGTAATTCTTTTATATATGTATATACTACTTGGTGTACAATAAAGTATCATTATATATATATATAAATAAGTATAAATATCGTATCAAAATATAACCACAAGTGATTTTAGTTCGGGAGGCAGCGGCCCAAAATCTAAATTCCTGTATTATTCTCGTAAACAGAGTGACGAGCAATGGACTACCTATGCATTTATCTACTTTTCAAGAATAAATAAGAAGGTTCCTTCTATGTAATGTATGGAAGGAGGAAGTACATATAATTATATAGGCTTTTGGAAAATCCTCTGTATTGAAGATCATTGTATTCCAATGTGTACGCAGCCTTACGTGTCCACCCTACGACTTTATTACGGACATAAAGTTTACTTTACTAGATACACAGTTCATTGTTATGCACCAATATTTTGTAGAGTCAGCGCATATTGCTCGCTCCGACAAAAATAAGCGAGTCGAGTAAAATGGAAATCTATCGAAGCAGGCTCCCGAGAATTTGTCTATGAATTTTATTATATTGCAGTCAGCTTCCAGTTTGAACCAGTCGACTAAATGTACCTCTTTTATCAGGCCGATGTAACTGATTTTGAAGTTTAGTTAAAATTTATTTTATCTCAATATTTAATTGACAAGGCAAGGTTTCAACATGACATATCCTCACTACTTATCTTATTCAAATTGTATAAAATAGCTCAATGCCATGCTCTATATATACAAGATGACACTCAATCTAAATAGTATGCGACTAATTAAAATTTAGAATTCTACGTGTAACAATGAAAACTCGATTACATGACTGTTGTGTATCGTGTAATCGCTAGTTTAGTGTAGTCGTTTACGAGTGCAGTGTTGCCATACTTGATTTAGTAACTATCTATCTGCGAAATAACAACATCGAGTGCGACGCAGATGATTCATAAGACATTTGTTACACCAGTTTTATATCACCAGTATAATATCTTTCTTTATCAATTTTGGGAATAGACAGACAAAATAAAATACCATTATTTTTTTTTGTGCTGAATCGAAAAAGTGGTTGTTGTGTGAAGGTTTTTATTCTCTGAATGAATTCTTTCATAAAAACTCATGTAACTTTTATACATATGTCCTTGCATCAAGGTATAGGCACTAATCTAAAGTTACCATGTTTTTTATTGTTTCCATTATAATTTTTTTTTATTATTATATATATATATATAACAATTTTTTTTTTATTATTATATTATACATGCCGCTGTGCCGGCGAAATTTGCTGAACTAAATGTTTTAAATAATGTCCTTTTATGTACCATGTTTCTGGCAAATAAAGATTATTCTATTCTATTCGATTGTAAGGAAGTTATTGTAGGTATAACCGCCGCCGGGTAAGACGAAAGTTTCTTTGACCTTTAGTGATCAAAGGAACTTTAAAAAGGCTTGTGTGCTTTAGCGAGACATGTTAGTATATTATTGTTATATTCTGATAAACAATAAAATTGATCTGTCTTGTTTGAGTTACGTCACAATAAAAATCAAACTGAGCCACAAATATATATAGCATGCAGTGTTGGCTCGGAGAGGCCATTTGTCTCGAGGCCCGGCGGAGGGAGGCCTCCGTGACAGATATCCTCCGTACTCGTACTTTGACACGGCTTTTATCCTATATGGGCTATATGGACCGTACGACCCAATTTAGATTTTACGCGCTGTGATACGGAGTGTGAAGGATTTCATGCGTATTTGCGAACGAAGCACAATATGTGTGAAAGTCCGATAGCTGAAGGATACTACAATTTATTATTTTTAATGTATTTTTTTATAACCATTCTTCTCATTAGCTCTTATTATTCCTATGTTAACTGTAAGCTCTACTAATACTCCTACGCTCGCTCGAGAGTCGCCTGCATTGTGCGAATGATTATTTGTATAGAAACTGTACATTTAATATGAAGAACTAAAATCGTTCTTATGCTTTTATAATGTATAATATGTAAAAACAAACTATAAAAGTTTATCAGTTTATCATTCTGAAATGAGAAATTGTCAGCAAATGCAAATTATTTTTTATCGGTAGTTATTCCATAAAAAAGATCAATGACTTAAAGTACACTGATTATGCTTAGTTATGTCTTAACTTAAAAATACGTCTGTAATCGTAATCATAGATGAATACGATTACATGTATCATCATAGATGATTTTTTAAAATTTAACCGTTTTATTTTGTTTAAGTTCAGAGAGTTGCTTTTGGCTTGAAAACCCGTTAATTGCTTCGAAAATGTATTGGATTCCCCTTAGCGGCTAATGTTTTATTATGAAAAGTAATAAACTCATATTCTCAATCAAGTCATCCCAAAAGTTAATAAGCATAGTAACGACAACATCACGTCTCATGAGACAATACACAGGGTGACATAATATTATGTCGCTGTCTTACCAGTTACACAGTGCGTCTCACTAATGAGTACGTATTTTTAACTCGACGAACAAAGCCTCTGAAATTATTTCAAACGATATTCATCATGTGTAAATGTAAAAATATTCGTGGTCGTCAAAAGCTTCAGTATCAATAGCATCTCAGTTAAGTCATCAGTCGATACTAACAGCTCCATCATTGGGGTCATTGGTGTTGATGGCAGCGTCATTAAAAGTATCGGTATTTATTTCATCGGTCTAAATGGAAGTGTTAAGAGAGGCGTCAATATTAAAGATTTCGGTATTAACGGGTTCGTCAGCCTCTAATGACGACGCTATTTATACCGTAAATAAATAGCGCCGTTTTATCAATCGTCAATCGTGGCGTCAGTATTAATGGGGTCATTAAAGGCGCCAGTTTAATTGGCATTGACCTTAAAGGCGTCGGTATTAAGGACATTGTCAGTAAAGACATTGCTGTTAATGGCGTCAGCATTAAAGGCGGCTGTATTCAAAGTATATTTATTATTCGGCTCAGTATTAATGGCACCGTAAGTTTTGGCCATGGCTTGCCAAGTCAAATATATTATCTAGTCTATCATTGTTTGTACTAAAAAGGCATTATACTGATACATGCCTATCATGATAGTTCCGATTCTACCCATTCCGATATCCAACTCCAATATAATAATCCTTCTTTTTTACGTAATAAATGCCGTAGCCAGGACTTCACTCTTAACACTTACAAACGCAAGCCAAGAACCTTATATATTATGCCAAGTAATACATCATGGAGGTGACGTAATAAGCTGCCGGGGAACTTAAGGGCTTATTACACTTGGCAGGTGATCTGTAAGCGGATACTCTGCTCCTGATTAGGGTAGCGTGAGACTTGATGTCAATCCGTTTGATTGTATTATTGTGAAACGTGAATATTGTACGACAATACAGACTACTTCTGGAAACTTGATAATAGTAGGTACATAATTTACTTGATAGTGTAACGACAATGATACAAGTAAATAAATTTTAACAACATATTTCAATAGATGTGTACAAAAAAACGACTATAGTTACATAGCTACACTATTTACATATTTTACATTCCAAAATAAAAAAACTCTCAAAAAAAAACAACTGGCCGCAACTAGGCGTCAAATATTGAGTAAATAAATTATAATGCGAAGAGGAGTAACACTACCTCGGTGTTTAATCAGAAATCCCGAAACTAGAGAGGACTGTGTGTTTGTTTACCCTACACAAACTACATTAAGAATGTAACGATATTTACAATAAACACTACAGTTTTAAACTCTTGAAATATATCAGATTATCAACCTATTCATTGCACGCGTCTCTTATTATGATCTAAGAAGTTTATTTTCCTATTAATTATGATTTAGAGTAGGACAGATTAAACGTTCTTTGTGGATAAGTACACGGTAGTCGTACCGCATCTCAGAGGAAATTAAAGGAGTGAAGACGGAATACGGAACTTTAGTAAAATCCCGAATGCTTTTCGTTTCCGACCAGTCTTTTGTAGTATTTAAGTGGTCGTTAGATCCTCTATCTTGTCATATAAAAGCGTTTTACGTCTTCATAGAGGAGTAACGATTTTTATAGAGGCAGTCGTTTGCCGGCGCGCCGCGATAAACGCAATCTGGCGCTCCATTCAACTGTCAAAAGACGAGCCTTGCGATACTCAATACTCTGATAATGTTTGAATATTATATTTATGTAGAATAATGCTTTTTGTATTTTTTTTAAGAATTGCTTCTGATATCTGTTCTGTCGGACTCTGTTCAAATTTGTTCCAATGGAATTTGTTTTTACTTCGGCATCCACTGTTTGTAAATACTTACCTACCTAGAATTATATATGTTTTGATTTCAAGATATGGATATAATTTCATCGATATTACAATATTATTAAAGAAAAAATTCCGTATAGAAATACAGTGAATTCAACCCAAAAACGATAAGATATATTAACGTACATTTGTATCTCTATAGCTTCTGGCGATTCTTGGAAAACACAATATTATTGTCTTTCTAATGTTTCATCAAAAACCATACCTAATTAAACATTCTAACATAACTTCGCGTTGTTTCGAATCATAAATATTATTGCCCAACGGAATTCATTTTCGGCAAAACTGTGAAAACGAGCAGGAATTATTTGTATCCCATTCCGTGACTCAACATCATTTCCTGATAGCCATGTACCACATTCATATTTGAGTATATACTTACCCAATGGACATTAAATATTCAATATTAAAGCAATGATTGACACGATTAGTACGGCCCTATGTGTAATATCAGCAAGGCTTCATATAATAGGAGATACGTATACATGATAGACAGTGAATTCAATATATATGTATTATACTCGTGCGACTTATTGAGCTCCAAATATAAATTCTTTTATATTTCGATTCGGCGCTAGGGGTGTCATTGAAGCATTTTAGATATTTTTTAATAAAGTGCGATGTTCTGATCTCAAACGTGATATTTATTTATAGTGAAAGCCATCTTATTTTAATAAAATTTGTTTAAGCGATTGCAATATTTTTATGAATTAGATTATATTAATGTATGAAATGTATGTATTTTATTAATATTATCTTTGAATACTATTAGTTCAATGTTACTAAGCCCCAGGTGTTATCAACATTCATTTAGTTATTCTCAATTCCATTTATCTACATTCTTACAATACCGGCTAAGGATTACCCGGCCTATAATGAACCTGCCTGCTCATGTTTCTAGTTTGAGTTCTAATATCTATTACAAGGTTAGTCTGTGGTATTTCGCTTATATTTTAAAAGACTAGAGATTTTCCCACTTCATCCGCATGGGATCTCGGTTATGCAGCGTGATAATAAATAACGTATGTTACACGGGAATAATGTAGCTTTCTAATGGTGAAAATGAAAAATTATTAAAATCGGTTCTATTTATTCAAAGTTTATCGAATAAAAACAAACAAACCTTCCTTCTTTATAATATAAGTAAATAGAAAATATTATAGTACAAAAGTAAAGATAATTGTTTCAGAATTCCCAATAGATACTCATCTTAATAAGATTGCCTATCTATTGTGCTGCGTGTGTAACAACCTTGTCGTTACAGGAGTTCAACAGGAGAAAGAAACGTAATATTATTATTATTAATGTATTACATACAAACCGTATTCTCCACTGATATTTTCGCCTCAACGCTGTGTTGACAATCTAATTACGGGCGAAGAATATTATTGTAATTTTTAATTTGTTCGCAAAAGTTAGCTCATTTAAAAAAAAAATGATTTTCGTATGGAGTTTCTTTAGGAAGCCTTAGGAAGCAATAAGTGAAGAATATTTATTTTAAATATTTGATTTGACGTCAGCCTGTCTAGGCAAGAAATCGAAAAATATCGAGATCATTTTTTTTTTAAATAAAAATATTCTAATGCTCGCTCAATAGACCGCTTACCATGAAGTGGACCGTATGCTTGTTTACCACCAAATACTTAATACTTCAAAGAGGCCATAGAAAGATAATTTAGTTTTGATTACGTCATTCATCGTCTTCCATTATGAAAATCTCGCTTGACTTACAAGCCATTGCCAAGTTATTACTAAATATGATGAATGAAATATGACTACTTTTAATTAATATTGAAATTGAAATCTTGAAGTTATTAATAACGTTTATCATAAATGTAATGAACTTGACTAAATATTATCAAATATCTCTCGGAATAAGAGGGGCTTATGCTATAGTGCCATGTGCTATAGGCCCAGTGCGGGTTGATAGACACATACCATCAATCAAATCCCTCAGCAATGCGGCAAACCGTGGTTTCCTTCTTCAATAAATGCAAATAATTATCATCATTATCTCGTCATACTGCTGAACAAAGGCTTCTCCTATAGACAGATGTATAAATATTCTTCTCGAAGTGACTGTTATATTATTATTACGCACATGATTTAGGATACTCAAAGGTGCAGGGCTTGGATAAGGCTGCCTTTAAAAAAATATATTAGCAATGTGGGTCGCATTATTAGTTATCTTGTTAACCCCTCTGAGTATCCTTGTATTGCGAGTACTTGTATAACATCGGTAGTCCGTGAGTTTTGAACCAGTAAACACATGATCGCAAGTCCGATGGCCTAGGCATTAGGCTACCGCCGCTACAAACATTACTCAATATTTACGTACCTATAATTCCTATATTTTGGCAGGCAAAGACAGGAGTCAAAACCTAGTAACGAGACAATTTATTAACATAAACCATTTTGTATTCATTTATGATCCACTGGGGCCAACAACGAACAATTTGTTAATCTCAATATCATTTTGTGTAATTGTTTAGCTAATAAATGTTGAAGTCGGAGGAGAAATATTAATATTAAATTAAATGAAGAACTTGTCTGTTACATTTCCAAACTGATCTAAGAGCAATAACTTATAAACAGTTAATGATATCAACATAACAAGTTGCTAATTGGACGTTTAACTTATTAAGGTCGCCTTTTTTTGTTAAGAATATTTACATGCCTGTATGTCGCAGGGGGTTGGGCAGAAGTGTACTATAAATGGCACCATATGGCGTTTAGGTTCCATGTAATAAGGGGTGAGCCTATTGCCCTTAACGGGGTACAAAACCAAACTCCGAGCTGCTATTGAGACTGTCATAGAAAAACCCAATAATACTCTTCTCGATCTGGGAATCGAACCCAGGAGTAGCAGAGCCCCTCTAAAATAGCAGTCTTGCTTTAGGACCATTAGACTAGTCAGGCAATCCATGTGTTGGGCTGATGAAATAACATGCAATATATAAAGTTCGAAATCTCTTGTACCTACATAACTTAGGTAATCAATTTAAGTTCTGTCTGTATAGAAGCTAACCGAATGACTATCCAGTCTATTTAATATTTAATGTTACATCAGAAGAGAGAAAACACGCACCACGTCATGTTGTTAATAGTATTATTTGTGACATAAGTGTATTAGCTATTATTTGATGTTCAGGGGCTCCCATTGAATCATAGTCATACATAGTTAATAAGGAGGATAAATTAATGACTGGCAGCCGTAGTGGTGGGGATGGGGGAACAAAACAGGTGGCTTTTAGTGTAGGTATACGAATCTTATGTCAAAATTTACAGGGTGTAAAGATAAAGTTTAACTAAATTAAATTAAGTAGATAGTTACAGTAATATTACCTGAAGTTTTACGCAAAAAGGCCCTCAGTTTTGGGTGGGTTCTATGTGAAAAAAAAAAGTGTTGATGCAAGATTTTCCGTGCCCTAATCGAAATTCCCAACTGCTATGAAAAATTCCCTGTCATGAATATTTACGCCACGTGGACATTAAACTCTGAACTTCTCTCTTCAACCACTCTAGCCACCACTACACTATTGAGCAAATTATATTAAAAATTAAAACAAAAACAATGTAGTAAACATAAACTTCATTAATAAAACCAAGAGGAACTGAACTTAATACCAGCCGCCATCGTGAAATATCTAAACGTCTGAAATGACAATTATTTTAATCTGCCGCTGAATGTCGGACAAGTTAATTCGGCGCCATCTTGCTAATGACGTCACTGAGGCCGCCATTGTCGTGTAACGACACTCCACCCGGCCCTCGGCCCCGGGGACCAACTGCGTTTGTCATCGCATTTTTTTGAAAGACAATCAACCCAAGGGCGCTTAAATAAACTCTTTTTAAACAAGATTTTTTTATTTCAATTAGACTAGTCTTTATTATAGTCTTTAAAAACATGTTCACCCACCATAGCTACGTAATACTTAATTTTTTTAGTAATTGATCAACTTGTTTCAGTAAAAGTAAAAACCGTGTGATATAATGAGTGTTAAGTACGTGAGACACAATAAGGATAAATTTGGTGTTATGCTTCAAATTACCACTTGCAATAATAGTCAATAAAATACTAATATTCTGACCCTGGCGCGTCTGATAACACAAGGAATAATTGAAATTTGCAGAAGTAATCATTTAAAAGGATAGTTAATCCGTAATTAGCTTGTGTATATTACGAAGGCCATTAAGTACTATGTGGACTAAATTACGTGCTGTGTCTATAAGCTTTGGAAAACTTTATTAAATAATAAGGTTATGTGACCCTAATTTTACTTATTTGCATTGGACTTAATGTTTAATAATTAAATAACAACCACCCTCAGATCAAATAAAAAGTAAAGATGGAACTTTGCGAACAAAGAAGTGAGGCCGGCTAAAACTACGCCATGCCGTGTACAACACACAATTACACGCACACATGTATTAGTTAACTACGTATATTATACGTGTGTGCGTGTAATTGTGTGTAGTAGGCGGCATGGCGTAGTTTTAGCCGGCCTCACTTCTTTGTTCGCAAAGTTCCATCTTTACTTTTTATTTGATCTGAGCAACCACCATACAACTCTTTACTACAAATTTTCTTTCGCTGAAGCGTAACTGCCGCTACGTCCTCAATGTGTAGCCAGCCCTCACTAATAAGATCATGGCGAGGTCCTCCATCCAAACATGGTAATTGCCATGATTAGTGTCGCGTGAGCTCAGCTACCCGAGGCCATGCGACTACGACATGCGGTCCGTATCAAGGTGTCACTACACTGGCTTGCTTCACAGATTATCTAACAAATAGCTATCGATGCTTATTCGCCGATCTTTATCTACTCTTCTACACTAATATAATATTATTATGAAGAGGAAAGATTATTAGTTTTTGTATGTTTGACTGAGTTCAACAATTCTTTCACCATTAGATTGCTACGTTATCCCTGAGTAACATAGGCTATTCATAATCCGTGCGATAACCGAGATCCTATGCGGGCGAAGTCACGGACAGTTCTCTAGTTCATAATGAACATAAGCAAAAACGTTTTTTGTCGATCGTGAAATAATTTTGATTGAATGAATGTCCACATGGACGTGGATGAAGTATAACCAAAACTGTAATTCTGTGTCTGCCTACCCTTATGGAGAAAATGAGTGAGTGTATAAATATTTTCTCAAAATTGACATCTTCTATCGGTCGATATCGTAAACAGCATCGATATCGATTATTGAAGTTCATTAATTGTCAATCTTAAATTTCAGTTAGATAAAATCGTGCATGATGTGTGTTGTCGCCTTTGCGTCATCGTCATCATCGGACTGTAATAACGCAATACTCGTGACGTATCGCTTCAATATTAGTCCTTATAGCAGTTACGTGAAATGCTACAATTTATGTACCTACGTCAACATTCATGTAAGTAAATCGTTTGCCCAGGGGAACATAATTGAAAACGATAAAAGTAATAAGAACGATTAAATATTAAATTATTCACTTTTAAAATTAACATAAAATAAAATAAATTTAAGTAGGTGTCTTGTCTCAAACGTTGATAATATCGGTATTGCCCATTGTTATTATTGCGGAAGTCTGATGGACATCACTGTACCTATACGTGTTTAAACTTTTGCAGCTAGCATCGTTTCACTATTGCTTTAAAAAAAACTGTTTTTGTTCCTACATAAACTTTTTATTATATATATTTATTTATGTACGAGTAAAATACAAACACCGTATCTGGTTAGACTTGAAACTATTTTAAGCTGACGATTATTTTTGGAATGGAAGTAAAAAAATACATGGAGGAAGTTTTTGGCTGGCTTTTCATATCAGTATTCGTTTGAAAACATAACGCAGGGGTCACCAATCTCCCGAGCAATTTAGATTACGACATAATTCTCTCAAGATACTTCGCAGTGATTTATTTTTTACAAATATTCATCTCATACCGCTTAAAAATAATCCCAGTAAACCAGTAATTGATTTTCTTTTAATCCACATTTGGTATTCGTAACGCTCGATAAATCTGAGTTGGAACTCACTGAAATGTGTTACGTGAAACATTTGTTGGGACATAATAGCTCACTGGACGTTTGCAGGCTTTGTCATATGATTAATGGTTTAATTTATTCTCGTAACAGTCGTAATGTTGATTCGTATTTTGTTTTGTTTTAAATGTATGGAATTATGTCGGGTATAATTTTTTATTTTAGATTTCGAGACTATGTAGCCGTCGTGTGGATAGTTCCCTGATGGTAGAGGCATGATTAACAAAAGTATCCCTACAGCGACCCGTCGATCGTATCTTAGGCTACCCACTTTGAACCTTTAACTGTAAAAGGCGTCGACTATAAGCAATGAAATATATAAAAGCTGCGTCGTTGTGAACAATATGTATCACCGTCCAAACTATAACGATTATACACCAAGTAAATACGAAGATAAATATCAGGATGCATCTAATGGATTACGGTCTTTATTTTACCTCTACAGGCTATGTTAAGTTATGTAGGCAGACTATACATATTGCGTGTAACATTATTATACAATCTTTGTCAAAACACAAAATATGTCGTGAGCTGCCTGTAAACATAACTTTTTTGTCGAGTGTATATAATTTGGCATTAATTTCCATTTGATAATTGAAACAGTCTGACGTATTATATTTTTTTTTTTTAAAAAAAAAGCTTACTAGCAATGTGGGTCGCACATTACTAGTATTCTTGTTAACACGTCGTGCTAAGCTAAATGCTTGTGTTACGAGTAGGTGCACGTCAGAAGTGCAATGGATGAGTTTTGAACAAGTTCGACGCCCAAGCCAATAGGCTACCGTCGCTTCAATGTTCGAAAGTTTTTTACGATTGGGACGGATGCGGATGCGGTCAGCTATTCTGTCATGATTCAGAGAGTACGCGCCTGTATGCTGACATACAATGCATGCAAACAGCTGATAGCAAACAGTCATGCCTACCAGTCATTAAGTGTGGTATTAAACGAATGCATACGAACAGACAGTGCTCTCGATATATAGCAGCTCTCGCGGCGATGTGCGTGCGTTGCGGACTGGAATTGGATTAGTGCCGTATGTCACAACGTAGAGTTACAAACATATTTAATGTATAATTTTTACGTATCATTTTGCATAACGTTAAATCTAGAAAATAACATGACTCATGTCTTCTCTTTGAGAATATTTTAAACTTTTAATAGACAATGTATTAGAATAATAATCTACTATGGAGATAATTTGAATTGACTGATCGTAATTATAACGAATCATGAATAAGGGTCAGTTCGTTATTGGCTGGCTCTTTTGTAATTAATTTGGACATAGTTCTTGGCGTAGCAGAACACAATCATATTACCTGTAGCCGTCTTTTGTTTCGAGTCGGTGTGAGTGGAGGCCAATTTCCGTATGCCATTAAATACCACAATACTTGGTCAGCGGTTCTAGTCGGTTATTCACAGCTGTACTATGATAATCAAAGCCTCCGCGGATGCTCCTCATTACGGACGGGGAAGTTATTCACCCAATTACCGGCATGTACTGGTATTCATCTAGGTGCACAGTGGTGCGTCGCGTACTACAGAGTTTTCTTATAATTTGAAATTTGTTAAAATAGGGTGCTTCCATAGTCAGTCAAATCTAACATTCATACTAGTCAATTTTTCTTATATAACCCATAACTGACGAGTATGGGGAAAAAAGACGACTCTATAAAAACCTAACTGTGGCAGTCTACTTTGAATGGGAAGTTAATATGGTGACTAAATCTAAATGGCATGATATTTTTTTTCATAGAAAAACCATAGTAACTAAGAAAAACTATTTAAAAATGTTCAAAGTTATTAATACTCAGATTTAGGGCACTACAGTATAGTATTACAGGTCATAACATTATGGAACGACAACAGTAGTTATTTGAACGATACTGTGTGGCTGACAAACACGACGGTTATGACAATGTGGCCGGAATACTGCCAATTTAATCAGTTGTATCCTGTTAACACGCGATAAAGTTAATATTTAATGAACAAGCATGAAACATTTGAGCAAGCTTAGTGGTTAGAGTGCACTTACTGGGTGTGTATAAAAAACAGGACTTCATAATCGCTGCTATGAAGGAAAATATTATCATGATAAGAACACACATATTTTAATTCACAATAAAATATAACACGATTTCCAAACAAATACAAGATTCGTCAACAATTCAATACATTCTATATTACAAAGGCGACTTATTCCTATATTGGTATTCCTCTCAGAATCAACAAATATGTTAACGTAACATAAATATATCATCTATTTGCGGTATTCCGTAGCTCTGCCCTCACAGATTCCGCCTCGTCAGTCGTAGGCACGTAGCGCGTAGCCACGTAGCATAGCTACGACGTAGCACATGATTGAAAAATTGCTTCTTTACATTCTCTATGGAAATCGTTCGAAAATCTACACATTATCAATACTAGTTTGTGTTTTTTTTACTTTTACCAATTACTTACAATTACCTTAGAGCCCGACTATTAAAAATTATTTAAAACTGAAAAGCTAAAATAAGGTTAATCGAAATTACAATATATGTTTGTCCACACACTGGAAAAAATACTTATAATTACCCTACTGATAATAATTTAAGACGTACATAGCCCAGGATCAAAACATACGTCAATATACTTCAGACGTAGGCTATCTCCGTCTATTCTAACAGTTAATTAACTGGCGATTGGCCAACGACTCGGCGTGCCATGACCTTACTTAACCTTAAGCGGGGAAAACGCGTGTTTCGCGTAAAAAGTAAATGTTTACGTAAAAATAACTATAAATAATATTGTCTTCAATACAGTTCTATTTTATTCGCAAACAATACCAATAATAGATCATAATAACGTGAACAGTTGCGCTCCCTGAACCTCGCCTGACCCGGTAGGAGCCCGGCCCCGGCTCTCCGATACACCCGGTTAATCCCTTCCGCTCCGTGAGAAGAACCGAAGAACTCTTTGCAGCAAAGTAACTGAGAATTCAAAGCTAAGTACTGGCAGCTTAGTACTGGCAGCTCAGCTACTTGAAAGTGACACAAAGTTGGATTTAATAGTTCCAACGTGTTTTATTTTTGAATGAAAGCATTTTTAACGAATCTAAGTATTTGTATTGTAACGCTGCCTCTCTTAACAAGTTTTTACCGAAGAGTGGGTATTTTTGGAACAATTGTATTGATAATAGTATAAGCTCCACTTGGAATGGTCAATGATTTTGACCGTCTACAATTTTGTTCAAGTTTTGTCTTAAAGATCCCTATGTATGTTTTAAATGATCGCATACTCTGAACTCCAAAGCTAAGCTGGGTAATACAAACTTGTAAACGTTAGACCAGTAGATGTATTTTTGAGTTTGTGAAATGTATAAAATAACAACTATTAAGAACCGCGATGCCTTTGAGTCACGGTCCGCGGACGTGTATGTCGTCTTTGCACCATGTCCGTGACTATAGAGAGATAAGTGTGGTTTTTAGTAGGTACGAGTCTGACATACCCCGTCGCCTCCCTAGGTGGCGGACCATCCATGACGATTTTCCGAACTAAAGGTGCACTGATTATAAATCAGGTTTCCTGTGAGACTGTTCAAAAATCACCCGGTTCATTTTAAGGTGCATTTTTCAGCTATAGTATTTTTAAAATGTATTCGTCTCTTATGATTTGTGATCGCTTAACTTTTTAGTTAATCTATATATTTGTATATTTTTATTTTATTTTAACCATTACCATCCCACTCTGGGGCAAAGCCCTCCATACCACTCCTCTCAGTTTGGAACTTTTTGCGGCAAATATTTCCGATAAAGGTCTGCTTGTCCTGCCATCTCCTTCTGTATATACAATTAGAATTTATGACAGGGCTTGGTATTTAAAAAGATTGAATATGGCCCTAGG
Source organism: Subacronicta megacephala (assembly GCA_958496365.1). Taxonomy (NCBI): domain Eukaryota; kingdom Metazoa; phylum Arthropoda; class Insecta; order Lepidoptera; family Noctuidae; genus Subacronicta; species Subacronicta megacephala. Next base: position 12,736,486 of record OY292534.1, read on the forward strand.
CCAAAGTAACAATTAACACAGTCAGCATGTCACTTTTAGAATAAGCAGATAGGTATGCCTAAAACTTCATCAATTTCCTAAAATACATTATATAGATGCAAAACGCGAGTAAAATCACACCACCACCAAAACCGTCGTATTAGCTTCCCACAAATACTTTGAATAGAAAGGTTTTTGTCTTATATTAATACATCTTTTCCCCATTGTGTTATTAAATAGATCTCATCACTCTGTCTTGACGCGCGTTTTAATTGGAAGTGGCGATGTTACATTGTTACTTAGCTTCATGAACAATGACATAAGTCTACAGTAAAAGGATACATATGGTAACAGGAAAAACGGACCACGTCATGCTATTAAAAGGTTTTTTTTATCAAATCACGCCAATACAGTGACGCTTACATTCTTTTTAGAGAATTCTGTACAATATAGGTTTTTGTAAGAGTTATCCTTTAGCCTTTTTATCGAAAAAATATAAGAAAGTCGTTTTTATCCCGGAAAATCGATAATCCGATATTGAGCCCACGAAGTCAGAGGCGTGGGTAAAGGTGAGATAATCTGTACCTATCGCTATCGAGTTTCAGTGAAAATGAAAGATTAAATATGCATGACATGACAAATTAAATAACCATACAATGACATGGTTACTAGTTACTTTAGGGAAAATAAAGAGAAAGATGGCAAATATTAGGTAAATGTTTAATTACCAAAACGAACTGTATACTCTCTGTAACTCTTCGCACAGTACACAGATGACGTGTGTATTCTGCAAAAATTTAGGCAGTTTAGTTTCGAAATGACGGAAATCCGCATTAAAACTGCCTCCGTTTTAATGCGGAAATCCGTCATTTAAAAAAATAATTACAATTATGACTTCTAATGAGTCATCGACAGGCTTATTGTGTTAGGAGGTAAGACCTCGTATTTAATGAGTCTTCTGGGAGGTCTTCAATGTTATCACTAGGCCCATTGCTTCCTTCACACACACTTCCTTCCACATTATAATACCAAAAATTTGATTCCCATTTAATTTTAGATTAAAGAAACTCATACTGACTACCTAGTTATTAGTTTACAATACTTTGGCCGAGATAAAACAACGATTATGTATTAAATTAGTTTAATTGTAATCTTGCGATTTTTGCGTAAACTAAATTAAAGGTATCTAATTATCTACCTATCTACCTTCATACGTTAAGGAAAAGCAAGGTTTTTTGGCGATACGTATTCGACTAGCCTGTATCCTCTAGAAAAAACTATGTTATTGCTGCATATTGGTTTTACTCTATTCCTTGGCATATTATGCTATTACTTGAGTTGTCTGTGAGTTTAAATAAACATTACATTTTTCAGCCATTTCCAAGTAATAATACTTTCATTTTTTTTTATTTTTTTTTTATGGTATAACTCGGCAAACGAGCAGGCGAGCTACCTGATGGTAAGTAGTCATCGCCGCCCATGGACATCTGCAAAACCAAAGGAGTTGCAGATGCGTTGCCGAGCCTATTTAGGGAAAGGGAGGGGAAGGAGAAAAGGAGAAGGAAGGGGATTGGGGGAGGAATTGGGCCTCCGGCCCTCTCGCTCACCGAACGAAGCGCAGTAACTAAAGGCTACTACTCGGACGTCGGTCTTCTGCGAGAGTGTGGTACTTCCCCGGTCAAGCCGGCCCATTCATGCTGCGAACAGCGTGGCCCTACCACAACAAAATTAATTATTTATTTTAAATGAATGAAATTTTGAATTTTATCCTTAAAAAATACTTCTAGTAATGTCATAACTACTTTTCTTTCTTTTTTAGAGATGACAATCTCAGGTTATATTATGGTAAAAGAGTGACAATATTCAGTTATATAGCAATGTCAAAGAGTAGTATGTGAGGGCGCGCGAGGAACACGTCGTCGCCTCCGAATCGCGGCGCTAATGGAAACGCGCACGTGCCTCCTCCACGCGACAACATACATGAATATTATTACCTGTTATTTAATATGAACTCGCTTCTTTAACCTTATCGGGCTGATAATTTGAAATTTATAAATGTGATTTTTTTGTTTCAAAATACAATCACGCCTGTATTTCCCCAAGGCTTAGGCAGAGGTGTACTTAGTATACATCCACAGTTTGCCCGTATGTTTACGTCCATGTAATAGGGGGCAAGCCTATTGCCATAATCATTTGCCGAGCACATTTTTTGTTGTAATGATGCTATATCTTTTCGTATTTACAAAAGAAACCCACATTCTGTATCCGGCCTTAGCTTCTGGCTCTTGGCTCCGGTTTCTTCCCACCTGGGGTGATTGCACGGTTTATTGGACTCGTATCGACTAAAATTCGCAGTTGCCTCTACTTGCCCTATATTCACGGGCATGGTAATCGTGATTTTAATTAACTAAGTGACGATCACAATAGACCGACTACAGTACAGTACATAACAAATAAAAAAAAAATGGTATTCGTGAACGCCATAACCGTGACAGGTTCAACGTTCCTATGACAAGGCAAGCCCTTGTCTCGCGTCCTACTTTGAAGGCATGCGTGTGGTTAGCATCGCCTACTAGGGATATTCAACCAATCTGGTTGAAGTCGAACAGTTTTTTTAGTACAAAATATTATTTTTCATGTAGTTGATACAAGTCTGTCGTCACCAAAACTGAACTATAAGACTTAATTTTGCTTGATTATAGCACTACAAAGTTTATTCGGTGTAACGTGGTTATGATTCGTGATTATATTCAATGAATTGATTAATTTCTGACCTTGATTATGTATTTGAGTTTGAAATTACTTACGCCGTAGTCGTTATAAGATATTAAGAATACGTCACGCATATTTGTGTCTTTGGGTAACGCTGAAAATTATCGAATATTTATTTAATTTACATTGTAATAAATTGTGGTGATTATCAATACTTTAGAAAGTGTTCATAATTCAAAAAGTAGATACTATTTATGTAATGTAGTCATTTATATAAAAAAGTATCTACTTAATTTAAATATAAACAAATAAACAACAATATAACACGGTCAATATTTAAGTAAAAGGAAATACAATGGAAGCGTGGAACCAGACCATTAGTTTAGTAAGATAAAATCAAGTTAGAGCATACGGTCAGTAATCCCCGGGACATGTTCCGTCCCGCATTGAGTTAAACCTTATTTTTGTATCGTTAAAATGCCGAACAAATCCCACAGTTTCCTATAAGCCGATTGTTTTTACTACTTTAACATGTTATCTTTACTCCCGTTTATTTTTCTTATTTTAATCCCTCTAACAGTACCAATTCCGTACCAAAAACATTAATGAATCTCTCAACTTTAAGATAACAACGCCATGTATTAGCTACATTATGATTAATGTTGGATTACGCGAAATATTATCAGCGACATACTACGTAATGTATATCAAAATTATAAAGTTGTAATCTAACTTATTGTAATGCTTGTTAAATTTTCCACCAAAGTATTTAAATTTTGCTTCGATATTTGAATGAAGTAATGGAAGAGTTCTTTGTAAGGACGTCGCAATTCAACAAGATTGCGGGTGCGCTCAGCCTTCGGACACTTTTAATGCGAGTTTTGAATGAGCCGCTTGGAAACTCCGAAGTTTGTCTGTCAACATGTTCACTTGTATTGAAAACAAACTTTGTACTTAGAATCGATTCCAAGTTTTGTGCTACACAGTTTAGAATCGGAAATGAGATAAAAAGCTGCTTATACTTGTGTTAAGTTAAAGCAATACCTGTACTAAACTTGACTATGCTTGTTTTGTTTGTATTTTGCTACAATAATTATATATTTTATATTACCAAAGAATTAAAAGTATGGTTAGCACCTCGTGGTTAGTCTTAGTACTATAATGTCTACTTAAGAAAACAATCGATTTTGTACCTCTGTTTATGTGTATTTTCGCTATGTACTGTTTTTTTTTATTCATTAAGGCTTAGACACCAACGCCAGTCATACTTCAAAACAGTTACAACATGTAGGTAGGTATACATTATTTTTTCCTGAACAGTTAGGCAGAGGTATTCTTCTGTAACTTAAGGGGCCCATGGCCGTTAATCGGGTCATGGTCATTAATTCAAACTCTGGCTTCTCAGAAGTTTCAAATAAAAAAAAAACACTTTACCCTAGCTGGAAATGAAACCCAGAACCTTGCGCTCAGACTCGTACCATATGCGGTAGAACAGTATTGTTTTTTGGGCAACACCAATATCCTTAGAATAGACTGGTTATCATGCGTTTCCTTAAAGCCAACAAGCAGAATGTGCCAATACATTGAAATGCAAAAAACAATTTCAGAAAGAAACTAGGTTTATTCGTAAAGCGCACCTGAATACAGAGAGAAAAAAATATCTGTTAGTTCCACAAACGTAGACCTTTCTCTAAGGATTGTCTAAAAGTAATTGAGATCGAAGGTTAGGACGACCGAGAACAAATCCGTAGTCGAAAGATTTAGTGTTTCTCTCAAGGAGTGTAAGTCCTTACAAGGGTGCTATTTATATACTTGATCTTAGATGAAAATCTGAACTATTAATAGACGACGGGTACGGGATAACGGGACATTTGATTAGGATAAATATCTATTCCTGTAATATCTAGAGATGTCACTTGACTTGTTCATCCGATACAGTGCTAAATATTATTGAAAGAAGAAACAAATAAGTAACTAATAAAATAATTAAAATATTATGTGGTACCACACGTCATCTGACAAAAATTGTTCGAGAGTACTTTGTGTCCTTTATTTGTAAGTTCATAAAATACCCGCCACATGGAGAATTGTTTCCTAGTGCGGAACTGCGGGCTCGCACCTTGATCGATGCTCGCGTTTGACGCAACCCTTTTGACCAATACGGAAAATAAAGACAAACGACTTGAGCCCGACAATCGATAAACAACAGTATCTAGATATAAATGGTAGGTTGATTGGCGGCGCATAGCTGGCGATCCTCGAGCGGTGTTAATTGCGTGGTCGACAGATGGCGGTGATTGACGAGGGTGCTGGGCTGGGTGCTGGGCGCTGCCGACCCCGGCCTTCGGACGGATGCCGTACTAAACAGATACAACGTCACTGTTTTATGTGATGGCAATAAAATAATGCTGATTTTACCTTAATTTGTGCGTCGTCTTAGTCATAATCATAATACCAGCCGAGTGACGGCGACTGCTAACTACCTAATTTCCAGCGGTGAAATAAATACCTCAGTTAAAAACTCAGAAAATACTACTTATTATAAACATTATACTACTAATACACAGAGACAGTCCTTAAACTGTATTATAATATTAAAAGATGATCGTAAAATAAATAGTAAATTTACGCAAAATGCCACATTTGCATAACCCAGATTTAAGGTCAAACTTTATGAATCCTCCTTTCTTAAAACAGTTTATAAATCCATTGTAAAAAGGCTGTAAACTGGTTTATAAAATTCTCACTCTGTAAATATTAGCATTCAGACCCTTCGTGAAAGACCTGAATACTGATGTAGCCACGATCTGATAATGCGGCGTTGTTAACCAAAGAATAATGGAAAACCTAATGAATAAACGTTACATTAAACAGTGTTTCAAGAACTGTTACTATTATATACCTATTTAAGTATCTAAATTAGGTGCAACTGAAAAATCATAATAGAGCAAACATTTATGCTTTTTTTTTAAACTGATTTAAGTTTCGTTCTGAAATCGGAAAGATGACTTATAATAACTGATCAGCTGCTTTTTTTAACTAGTTTTTAAAAGGAAGGAACGACTTTCGTCCGACGTTTTTTCGTCCTATACTGTTTAGGTCTGCACGCAGTGACTATCTCACTCAATATAGGAAATTATGACGGGGTGTGATTTTTAAGAAGATTTAACATGGCCTTAAGCCAACGTAAATTATTTACAGAGTCATGATTACATCAGGGAAAACACACAATAATTACACGTACTGATCGGACCGAGATTCAACGTCACTTTAAAAATTACTAGCGGACAAGTGTCTGATGACATAACGTCAATTTCGCCTCCAAGCTTCAAAGCAGATATGCTTTGAAGCTTGGAGTGTGAGTGCAAGTGAGCGAGTTGACGTATCGACTTATCTTTTAGGCAGAACATACATAATATAAGTATTTTTTTAGATTCAACATGATATGAAGAAAGTTTGTACAGAAATTATAAACGTTGCACTTCGCACTTTTGCTCCGCAGCTGCATTCAAAGAAACACAAAGTTCAGCACAGACGCAAACCGCAGAACACGCAAAACTCATACGAAATTCGTGTCAGCAGCGCGAAAGAACACAACATTCTGGAATCCAAAACTTTAAAAAATAAAAGGAGTCAGAGCGGGTCGGGTGAGCCGAAGTTTTGTTGTATTCGCGTCGCATTATACAGAGCGGGGTGGACAGACGAGCGGCTCTAAATTAAATAAGTTTGTTCATAAATATTTATCACAAGAGCCACGCCATTATGCAGCCAAGGTGGAAGGGAACTAATAAAATAGTTCCTGTCGCCGAAGGGACATCGAGGTCAATTAATTTGGAGCCACAAAGACGAAAGTTTAACAACACTGCGGGCTGTACCGAGCTTGTGCTGCGTCGCAACACTAATCATGTTTTAATTCATTCTGTTCTCAGCGAATTTTCATTCTATTTTGATTGTCTTGCAGCGTCGTTTGAAGATGTTTAATAAAGTTTTCAAATCTTAGAACTAAAAACTACTAAACCTACTATTGTAAGCGTAAATTCAAGATCAGTTGTGTTATGTGATAAATTTTATAGAATGCTACCTCACGCTTCACTCCACTGTCTCAGGAGTGCAGCCAAGTTTCTGTATTAAAAATTTGACAGCCAGAATTATTAGCAAACGCAGAATTCTTACTTAGATCTTTTGTCATAGTAATTGCCAGATTTTTCTTACACGATATGAGGGAGGCACACAAATATACTTGTATAAGTTTACAACGGAGATGGATCTCTAAGATAAAAAATAAAGCGTGTTTAATGTAAGTCGCCCTAATCCAAAAACAATCTCATTGCAATATCCGTCCGCGGAGTGAATGTCGGCACGTAAATAGGTTAAAGTAGCAAATAAAAGCACCGCACTTTTACTTCGCTACAGCTTCAGAAAGAGATGGAAATACTGACATACTAAAACAGCAACACCGATAATATTGAAATGGATGCTTATAATATCGATACCAACGCTTATAATATCGATAACGATAAACAATATATATTATTGTTCGGATTTCATCGGCGTTAATTTAAATTATCGTTATACTTGGCATCGAAATTTACATTGTTATTCGCCGTTGCCGATATTATCGATAACGGTAGATGTATTTAGTATCGGTATCGATATGCAAAACATAAAAATATTTTTTATCGATACTCCAATAATTCAGCATCGCTTCAAGCACTCTTAAATATTTAAAACAAGATTTATGGAAATAGTGATATTACTGTGTTAGTGGCATATTTTCTTTCCCATCTTCACAATCCGACTTCTTTCCATGATCCAGAAAGTTTGTCGGTGGCAGATTCGCGCGGATGTTTATATTGCATCCGTAACTTCATCTTATTTACCTGTTCGTTTTGTTCCGCGCTCTGATATTAAAATGAGATTTTCTTGTTTTAAAATGAGAAAGTTTTGGCTTGAGTAATGGAACTATGCGGAGATGTCTGTTTTTGCTTGAAGGTTGTCATTTTTTGAAAATTATTTATTTTATGACATTTAATCAGGAACTGCCGATCACTGCAATACTTCATTGTTAGGCATAAGTAAACGGTTGAACACTAACACTAAATGACCAGTGAGTTCAATTATATAGAAATTAAGAAGCTAGTTCATTTTTATTTGGCGGTTACAATAAAAACGGTAGGTACTTACTGACAACTTTCTACGAATAACGCGATCACTTGATCAATCATACTGGAGAAAAAGAAAAGGTATAATTTCAAAGTCCGAATCCTAAAATAGCAATACTTCACGTCACTTAAGGTTCTCACTGAAAACCAGCGCTGTGATGAGGCTTGCCTTAACATGGCATCATGCTGAGTGGGAACCTATTTATTGCATCTACGATGTGCAATCAACATATTTCATGTAGTTTTTATGTAATTTATACATATAATTTGTAGTGTTAGTTGTATTCGCATCTGGGTTGTAACAATAAAACTGTTTTCTTTCTTTCTTAGCTGCCACATTTTTCTATTTTGTCACAGTACCTACTCGTATCGTATCATATGATCGCTGACGCAGCCCGCCGCCGCCGCCCGCCGCCACTAGCTAGTAGGTATTGTACCTACTACAACAAGTAAAGTGTCGCCGTCACCGTGAGCTACATCTAGACTTTCCGCTCCGTCACACAGCTACGACCGAACACCGATATGAACGAATATGGACCACGAATACCCTACAATGTCACCAGACTTCATCCATCGGACTTTAATATCTGGTACAAATACTTAATCGAAAATGTTTTATATTTTTTATGTCCAATCTGATGCGCTAATATCTGTTTTTTTTTGTAATTAATTACTGATACGATAGAAAATTATTTTTATAAATTAATAGATATGGATCGCTTAGTTTCGAAGCTCCCTAATTTACTTCAACATTTTTTTATAGAATATCTATCGGTTATCGTTTAAATTACTTGTAGAATAAATTTTATTTGACGTCATAAATTTAGTATTACATAAAAAAATATAATAAACAGATAAACAGAGGGTGAAGCAACAAGGTAACCTTATCACGGTTCCCTTTTTCATTGTGAGGTATGAAACCCTAAAAGAAGACGAAATAAACAAAGGCATGTAGGTATATTAGTATAAATCATCAAGGCGGTATAAAGCCAGGACATAACACTGATAAACAATTATTGAAAACAATAGAATTACAGTCGCGATAAACAGGATGACAAAGCTGCAAATGTTATTATCTATTATCGTCGTCGTCGTCAGTAATCGTAAAGTTCGATAAGTACTAAATAAACCTTCCAAGTATGGATCGAACTCAAACAGTGCCTATTTGCAGGGATCTCCCGGTGATGTCCCGAGATTGTTCTATTTATATATTGCTACATGATTTCTGATAGGACATCTGCGCAGTCGAGTAAAAAGAGAGCAACCCTGCATTCGTCTCCCGTCTATAAGAATACGCCGTAAGGTGTGTGCAATGCAAATGCGTCCATTTTTCCAGACATCGTGTTATATGGAGCGAGCGTGAGAGCAGTGTTGTGTCGCTCTAAAAGCAAACGATAAGTACTTGCATCTCGGTGCACATTTATTTCCGCAGGCCCGTAAACCGGTGAAGACACCTTTATATTTGTGACATTATATATACTTTATATTATTTTATCACGTTATAAATTTTATCATCTGTTGGAGCGAAATCATTGTATCAATCTATTAATGCGTCCGTTGTTACTCTCATCTTTTTAGTGTTGCCTTGCAAATCTTGCTCTTAATGGGCCAACCACATAGTGAACCCTTGGATGTCTCTAGAGATGCACATAGGTAATGGTTTTTTTGAGCAACTAAGGAGGAGAAAGGTCTAAATCAGCTTTCTTTTTGTTATGTTACATATACCTCTGGATTGCCTTAACTGAAATTCTTTTATTCGGGTTTTATTTCTTATACTTTTTATATTAAATGTGATTTTGATAACTATCTATTTAATCAGCTTCAATAATAACTATTATTTCGTCTATTTATTGGAAAAAGTTTACCTTTTTCTTTAACCCCAATTAGTCCATTTGCTGTGTTTGCGAAGAATGCATCATTATAACTACTCTGACAGGCGCTAGCATATATTTTCAAAATATAAAACAAAGGTTCAGTCATAAGTAGTTGCAAATTGCTAATGACATCAGCCAATTGCATACTTCAATATTATAATAATCCGCTTCACGTATCATAACTATTATAGTTTACTTGAGAGCCTTCTCAGGAAAGTGGCCCGGCGCGGGCGCGGGCGCGCGGCCGTCGGCGAGTACTTTAGTACGTGAACTTCGATCCAGCATATTATAGTGGTCGAGCCGCCGCGACTTCGACCTACTTTGTACTGCAACCGACGTACTACGTACTACGAAGTTTTATCATGTGCGAACTTAGAGGTGTTCAGTTTTATAGAGACTAATCTCTATAAAAACTCCGCGAATCTCTATAAATTTTTTATAGGAGTCTAAACACCATCGGTGATGTCACGTAATTTTATCAAAATATGATTCGGGGTCATGTGACTTTTTTATTGATATTTAAATATTTATATTTACAAATAGGATTCTTAAACTACGACTTAACTCTTGGTAACTGGACTACGCCCATCATAACTACATACCATCACGACTGTTACCCCCGACGGGTTAGGTAGAGGAAAATAATACGAGAATGTTTCCTTTAATTTATAATAAGTATTAAGTTGCGTAAATAAACCCATTTACGCAACATATGTAAAGTTCAATGACGTAAAATAATGGTTGAATACTTGTAATATAATATTCTTCTACAGTAGCTCCCTGTAGTATTTACTATTTTATAGCTACTCCACAGTATTATGACAAACAGTTACCTACATACAAAATTGATCGTTTACTTACAACAAACAAAATAAAGTGCAAAGAATGCAGCTGATTTTAATTTTACGTATATTTTTCTTTGTTTGAAACCAATTGAAAGTTAGAAGTTCAGTCAAACGGAGCAACATTATAATGAAATTGCAGCGACCGTTATATGTTACGGATGAATCCATAGTTTGTTGAAAACTTCCTGTTAGATTTAGCAATAATAACAGGCTTAGTTAAACATATAATTCGTATTCTGAATAGTAATAAACATTCACTAGTAAAGTTATATTACTTTTGGAGCGCCGGAGGTCCAATTCCTCCCTCAGTGCCCTCTCTTTTCCACAGGTTTGGCGATGCGTGAGTGATACAACTGTCCATAGGCTGCAGTAACCGCTTACTTGCTTATATGCTTGTTTGCTACCTTAGTTGTATAAAAAAGCGCTTAAAGATATACGTGTTCACCCAGTAAAACCACAGTTTTACATCCCATTCAATGTCAGGCGACCCTCCTGCCATAAAACTGGGCTCCTTCCTGCCTTAAATCCAAATTCTCGAGCAGCTCTACATCTACATCCACAAACAATGATAGTTTGCTCGATTACTCAGTAATCGCACTTCCAACCACTAGGCCAATGCAGCAATTACTTTTATTACATAAAATATTTTCTTTGGTAACGGGGGCATTTTGAATTACCCTGTCTCGTTTATTTCTACATGATGTGGTTAGTTGTGAGCCTGACAACACATTACTAAAGTACCGCTTTAATATTTTTTTATGCAAAGCGTGCGTTTGCTTTACCTGAAGCCGGCGCCTCAAATCGCGGGAGTATTATAAATATTATAACAGTGCATATTACACAACACATTATTCGACTAGGTTATAGCCACAAACCAGGCGTATAAGAATAAGTCTACCCAAATTAAACCGCCTTCAAAAAATAATATAATAATTTTGTCTAAAACAGTTTGGGAAGTCGGTGACTTCTATTTGAGTGGGTCTTTTATTTTCGCCACCGACTTCCCAAACTGTTTTAGACAAAATTATTATATTATTTTTTGAAGGCGGTTTAACTTTTTTGTTAAAAGTAATTTTATTTTGTAATTTTTAGTGGAAAGTTTGTTTAGAAGTACTTGTTAGCCAACTAAACGCACTGCTCCAATAAGACAGCGATGTTTCGGAGTAAACGATAATATCATCGATGTAAACAAATTTTAGATTTTTGTTGATATTTTCAAAACTGCTTAACCGATTTCGATAAAATTTGAACGGGACCACCTCTGAAGTATGACCTACCAAACAAAAAAACAATAATTAAAATCGGTCCACAACTGGCGGAGATATCGCGTAACAAACATACAAAAAAAAAAAAAAAAAAAAAAAAAAAAAACATACAGACGAATTGAGAACCTCCTCCTTTTTGAAGTCGGTTGAAAAAGGAAACAATCAAATTGTCTACCAAAATAATGCTATCATGTCCGTTCACGTAAATAAATATGATTAACTTGACTTACACACGTACTGGGAGATCCAAGTACTAAAAAATACTAAAATGATGTAGATATTTATATGAAGCAATTAATTCAATTGTTTCATTTTACTGAGTACCCCCGCCAGAGGTACATACTTTCTAAAGGTACATATTATTTCGCCTGTATTCCCCGAAGAGTTAGGTAGAGGTTTACTATTGTACCTACTTATAATCCATAGTTCGCCTTCTGCATTATCACGCAGAATGGCTATAAGTATATCTGACTTCAAATGAAAACTCAATGAATGTTTAATAGTTGCGTGTTTTTTGCGCGCTCCACTACGCTTTGTTCCTAACTATTTTCGTTTAGAATGTAAACGAGGCAATTGTTGAACATTTTATCTTTGTAAGTATACTAAAAGCAGAATAATGATAGCGCAGACAATTTGCGAGCGTGGAATGAGAAAATTGTAGACTGCTGCTTATCAAAGAGTAGAGGAATAAATTGTTTTTGAAAGAGTTAGAACATGAAAGACTTCACGTGCCCATGGATGCTGTATAGTATCCGAAATGTTGGAAATTATATATTATTAAAGCAGTATGTTGACATGGTTTGGGTATGGGGTTTATAAAGCAAATGTCAGTGGAGCCGCCGCCCGTGAGGGGACGCCCTTGAAAGACATAGACCGACCTTATTGGTGAAGTCCATCGGGAAGGTCAGGTGCGTAGTACCCGCAACCGGCGTGTAACATAGTACATGGCAACATGTATGAATGTGGAAGATGCAAAATAAGTACGCAAAAATCGAGTCAAGCTGCAAATGCGTTCTGTAGTATCTGCCTACCCCTATGAAAAAAGCCGTGAGTAAGTAGTTTCATTCCAAACTTGGAACATTACAACATACCATCACGCGTTTATCCCCGTAAGACAAGGCGAAGGTATAATGATGTACACACAAAATTCGCTGGCTCACGAACCGACATTTTAAATTGAGAATTTTGTTGAAATTATAATAACACTCGTTGACCTGCGAAGTGTGCTAGAACATTATAGTCTATACGAGAGATGCTACGTCGAGGGCTAGGAGCGGGCGGTGGGTCGGTGGGCCGGTGGGCCGGTGGGCCGTTGGGCCGGTGGTGGCACGTGCTTGAGAGACACCTTGATTGATGAGGCGGACGTATCGAGTGTCCACCGTTGCTGATAGCTATAGCTCCGTAAACATTTGTGTCCAGTGCTGTATTAGTAGGTGTAAGCTTTAGTCAACAGTGCTTTGAGCTTTGTCCATCGGGGAGCTTGATCATTTTATTTAGTTTGTTACCTAAATCAGTAGTAATACGATACAAAGCGTTGTTTAATTGCATACAAAGTATAAAACTTACCATAAAACACCATCATGCCTGTACTCCCTGAAGGGTTAGGCAAAGGAAGGTACCCACAGTTCACCGATATGTCTTTGTCCCATGCAAGTGGAGGCGATTGCCCTTAACCGGGCACAAATCCAAACTCAACTGCTACTGAGAATTTTATAGAAAAACTCAATAACACTTTTACTTTTGTGAATCGAATCCAAAAAATCGAATTTGAAGCGGCGGTAGCCTAATGGCTTGGGCGTCGGACTTGTAATCACGTGGTTGCCGGTTCGAACCCCACCCATTGAACTACCGACGTGAACCCACTCGTAACACAAGCATTTAGCTTAGCACGAGGGGTTAACAAGAGTACTAGTAATGTGTGACCCACATTGCTAGTAAGCTTCTTTTTTTTTAAAAAAAACCTCTAGCTTAGCAGTCGCGCGACCACTAGACTAATGACACAGTGAACATAATTTATGAACATTTAATTAATAGAATTTATAAATCAAGTACAAATTACATAAGAAGAAAATAGACTGTATGCGTAAATCATCCACGGATTGGTTTTCGTCTACAAAATCTGTTAAAAACTATCTATTAATGTTGTTAAGTTTCAGTTTTTTCGCATATCCGTCCATTTGGGCTCTAAACAAAATTTACCAGTATGAGTAATTTATTAGTATTAACAACCACAATGAAAACCGTAATAAATATGGTTGTGTGATTCTTCGTACGATGTCACCACTCGATTATATTAGCTTGTCACCGCACCACTATTAACCCTCCGCGCTTAACGACTATGACACATAAAACTTGATATTGGAGTGTGGGACGCACCAACCCTGCGCCTGCTTTCAATTTTATTTTATATCCCATAGACACTTGGCTTTAATATCACCGTTAGCAATGGTTAATTAATTTTTGAGAAGACTTGAAGCTGAGACAGAGCAATGATTAAAAAATTTAAAACGTACAAAAATCCAAACAGCACCTTTTTGTGCATAGGCGATAAAATGTCCAGTTAATTTGTTTGGAACATCTACTCAAGTTGTAATAAATAAGAGATGTCAATAGATGAATACAGTTGGTGAATACATGTGTGTTTCCGTTGTTGTATTTGTAATACGTAGGAGTGAAATGTGTGTAAACCGCGGCGGTGAACGAAGCCAATCAATCTCGCTCACGGGGCTTTCCATCCGCAATATTTACATTTCAAATAAACTTGTTTGTGAGCACAATCTTTTATCTGTAGCACAAACATTTTTTTGCGCGAGACAAAGAAAGTTGCTCACATAAACAATCGGTATTTTTTCCCATAAAACGTTTTACGTTCACAACTGGAAGTGGAGCTATTTTTCCGTATACTGACGTCACCGCGGCGGCGGCGGCGCTCACTCCATTCCGCTCATCGATACCAACGAAAAGTTTGGCGTGATTTATAGTCAATGACGTCACAGCACACGATACCAGTACGTACAACGGGCGCGTACCGCGGAGGAAATTAAAATTTTTGCATGACTCGGCAAAGCTCGCCCGCTTGCTCAATGGAAAATTACGCCTTCAAGCTTAGAGCGATCCCACGAAAATATATGGAGTCTCAGTCGCTCTGTAATGACTTCCACCGAACTCCCCTGACCCCTGCGGTCATCGCTTTTTACCTTATTTATTTTTAAAGGCTTTCCCAATTTCATTTTCATTTACAGCCGTATAGGCGCGCTGGTCGGATAACGTCACAGTCATTCTAAGTGAATTGCGTTTTCCAGGGGCGAGTTTTTATTGCAAAACAAATTCTAACCCAATAGTTTTGTTCCACTAAATGGTTTCAATGTAGTTTAGCCAATTCACTAGATATATACTCTTTCCACGTAAAGCCTTTCAAAGCGGAACACCCAAAAATACCACCAATATCACTTACAAGCAGGAGCGGACAATACACCCAACTGTTTGGTATTCGCGAAGCGTGCCTACAATTACTTAGTGGATATGTAATCGAATGAAAACTGTATTGCGGGTGCGGATATTCTATTTCATTCAACGATACGGCGAATAAGGTAGGCTCGACAAATACGGTCACGTGTTAGAGTATGAATAAGACAAGCATTAGCTACTAAATTTTTTTCGCGATTTGATAACTTGTGAGTTTGTTTGTAAATTGGGAGCACTTGTTGTGGATGCGATTCCCCCACAAAACTAATATTTGTAGTGGCCTGTAGATGGTTGTTTGAGAAAGAAACAATATTATTGTGTGGCAATCAATAGGCATATTAAATATTAAGAACAAGTGATGTGATACTTGATTATTTCATGCCAGCAGATTTTCAATAAAGTAATTAGATTACTTTTTTATAAACTCAGGCTAATTTGCGCTCTACAGCTCATGTTCACAGCTCAAGATATCACATCACGTAGGAGTGTAGGTCGAACAATCGCGAGTGCGGTCACGATCGAGGCCAATTCCATCGGCGCGCGTGACACTCTCCACCACGTCGGCTCCTCACTGTGCTCCCGGAATGTTGACGCTTACGTGTGACTAATTATATCTAAGTTTTACAACACAATGTGGATACACTCTGTTTGAAGTTAGGCTGTCTTTTGGCACGTAATGTAGTTATAGTCAGAGATATGTAGTTGAGTTTAATGACTGTATACGGCATCTAGCTATGAAAAAGGCTGATTTTTAATATAAAAATATCTAGGTATATTCTATGACACTTACGTCATCATAGATAATAACAATATATTACAAGAAAAATAATGTTTAAACATTTTAATGTGTATCTTCAAAGTCATTGATCAGAAACCAATAAAACCTTTAAGACGCCACTTCAAATTATACTCTATTGGATATAAAAATAATGATCAAAATCAGTTTACAATAAACGCAATTATAATAAAAGGTTTAAAAATTACATTCGAAGTTAGATACGCAAACTACAGGTACTTAGGTAGAGAAAATAAGAAGAGACGTATTTGGAACTTCCTCCATTCTTAAGGAGCGAGTTAAGAAGAGGCTGCTTTTAAACGCTAAGGCTTAGCAGTGGAGGTCGTCAGTACAAATTCCCACTTACATCTCATATTTAGTTCAGTTAAAGTAGTTAAATAATTTATCAGTAATACGTAGATTGCTATTTATTTTTTGTAGAACAGCTAACTACAATAACAATCCGATCACGGTTCATCTCTGATCTATCCATCTTCTGCGACTTGTTAAGCTCTTGATTAACTCGGACGGTGAGCGCGCTGCAGACAAACGATTCAATCGGCTCTCTAACCGACAGCTACCGACGATCAGACAACGCTACTGTAGCTAGGATCATGTTTCTACTTGTTAAGTAGTTAGCACACCCGACGAGCTCGTGCAGACAGACGACACAAGCGGACCTCGCTCCGGTCGACAGATATCAGACAGCAAGTTTTGTGATTTGGTTTAGGTATCTTAATTAATATAGTCTAGAGGTACGAGCAATATGTTGAATGCTTTGAGTTGGTTTGGATTTAAGGCACGAATCTCTGACTACGACATTTTTTGGCGATCAGAAATAGATTATTCTAATTGTGTAATAAGTAACTAAAATTACTAATAAGTTCTGGTACATAATTATAAGTGAAGTCTGAAACGCATGTAACCAAAAGAGTTATGAGTATGAATGTGGAAGGATGGAGGGGTAGAGGGAGACCAAAGAAAAGATGCATAGATTGTGTGAAGGTAGATATGATGGAAAAGGGATTGAATGATGAGAAGACGACTAAAAGGGCAGGAAGATGATGACATATAAGTGATTAAGTGAAGTCTCCCAGATTAGATTACAAATATAGCTCCTTTAAATATATGAGAAAGGGCCTATGCTCCGTAACCTGACCTAAACATATGGTTATCAAACCGAAAGAACAGCCACACTCCAAACAAATATTTGAGGATCCCGCAAATATGCGACCCCCTCGAGTGGGAATCAAACTCACGATACTTGACTAACATGTAGTGGTGAGGTGACCAAAACCAAACGTGTAGACAGTTATCATAATGACGTCATTATTATAATATTATTTAGGTAGCATTTGGTATCGTGCGAAATAGAGCAATAACTAGTTCAGTCATAAATACGAACCGATTAATGATTGCAACGATTACCGGCTCTGTTCAGCGATGCGGACCTAATGCAGTTACATATTATTATCACTGGAGGCACTTTATACATATTTTGTTCTTTGTTTGTTATTTTTGGGAAAAAGGTTTAATTTCAAAGACAAAGTTTTGTATGTAATAGAAGGTTTTGCTTAGAGTCAATATTGTGTTAAAGGGTTGCTACTTCTACAAGGATCCGCAATTAGACGTTTGGGGTTCTTTTGACATATTTGGTAACCGACCCTCCAAAACATTTAGAGGAAATAATATATTTTTAGTAATTTCGAACAAATTACTTGTTTTAATAACATATTATTATACTTAGTTCTAGTTCTATTTACTGCCTACAAATTCATACAAACCGCCTACGCGGCTACGCGGCTACGTGGCTACGCGGCTACGCGGCTACGGTGGCTACGTGCCTACGAACAATTTATGAGCCCAAGCTACGACAGTGACGTGCCAACAGATCAAGGTCACAGACTTTATATTCCATTAGCGAGTGACGTCGACTGACAGACGTAATTATGACGCGGACGTAAAGCGTTTGTTACAGACGTTTGTTATACAGCGGAACACTGAATATATTTTAATCAAACCAAGCGCGAACGATTGCGTCAGATTGAGGAAATCATAGTAATCATAGAATAGTTAATTTATATGGAAATAAATTCACCTTTGTTTATAGAAAATGAATGAATTTGGAAGGCGAATCCACGCCCGACCTTGGACTGAGACACAATACTGTATACTCTTTTTCCGCATAAATTTGCATTAGACTAAAAGTAAATTATTCATAAAAATGTAATAATTCCTCGATAGTCTTTATAATGGTTCATCAATAACAAAATTATTTAATTTCTTCTCATCATTTATAAATATATATCATTCACTTTGCCGTGAAACTTCAACCATTAGTCGCGGAGGGTCGGCAGAGTGATTAAACTGCGCTCTCGAAGTGTCATTCAATTAATAAAGGGTGTTATAAAAGGGTGTGAATCAATCAATATTTCGCGGACGAACAAGTTTTTTATTGAAACCCCCGCTCGTGACCCAACTGATTTCAGCCTGATATACATTTTTCTTTTGTTTTTTATTTTTGACAAATTGTGACCAATTGAGGCTTTTTGATCAAACTTTGTATTTTTAAACATTATACAATTATTTAAAATGTACAATGTTACAAACTACAAATAATTTGTTGTTGTACACTTAATTTATATTATTATAAATCGTCAATAGCATAGCAAGATAAACTGTTATAACTTTATCTAAAAACAAACGTGAAGATAACGATTCCTAAATACATATACTTACACAATCTGGAATGTTTGTCCCATGTTTATCCACAACAGTAGCGCCGTCCACTATTGTTGTTCGCCACAACTTTTTGTGCGTGACTTTTCCCGACTTTACTGTCCAGTTACTGTCCAACTTTGCGTTACATATTGGACAATCATACTGTAGGTAGTTGTGCAACTTTGACAAAAGGTGGGCTGTGTGACGAAGTATAGACTGTGGGCTGTTTGAATTTATTTTTATTCATGTTTTTGTGTAGTTGATATTAGATACATAGTATGAAACAAAGTCGCTCCCACTGTTTGTACGCTTAGATATTTTAAACTACGTGATTCAAGAAGAAGATTTATATGTAGTATTCATGCATATTATAGTAGAGAAAAGCCGAGAAACAAAGCGGGCGAAGCCGTGGGCGGAAAGCTAGTTAGATATTATTTATGATTTTTTTTAATCTATCGTCGGCAGTCCTGTCGTGGTGAAAAGAGTAGATATGCACCACTACACATCAAACTATAAGTTATGTCTTGTGTACGCTGACGCGTTATTGTATTGAAAGACTTTACAACGCAAGGTCATCTTATACTGGTATAGGTTGACATATGGCTGTGTATGCCAATTTAGCACTTTATTAGAATTTTAATTGGCTGACTGACACAATAAGTTATATTCACTCGTAGAGACTTTAATGTACAAGTTATGAAGTCATAGACATAAAAATATTCTGTAGATATGAGCGGTTAAAATGTTTCTTTGTTCTTGTAGCGGAATTATAGCAACGACATTTTTATGTATATTATTTTTTTATCATCTTAGGGAATGTTAAGTAAGTAAAAAGATTCAAAGCAGTGATGATAAAATTTGACTACGTTAAAAGGTCAGAGTACTTACTCAAAAAGTACCCTCGTAATACAGAATATGTACATAAATAAAATAATGTTTATATAAATAATATATTGCGTTTGCTTATATAATAACATTTGCTTAATAAGCCATAAAAGTAAATATTTTCTCCTCGTTCTGAGAGCTAAACCGAATCTTATTTATTTTTACAGTTTTAATATTAACAAATAAGAAGCCCACAACAAGCGGTACGTATTTGGTTAAAAGAACAAAACAAATTGCTTTATATTTTTATTAAACATTTTGTCTTATAAGCTGTAGTAATAAACGAAATAAACTTCAACTGAAGCCCCGATATCACAAAGCCTTTATAAATAAGTATGAACTTGAGAACTTAAAATTAAGAGCAGTTTTCAGGTCATAATTTATTATATTATACTTGATACTTATATATACTTTATTTATACAGAAATAAATATTTGTTCATTTCAAAACGAAAAGTAAGGCAAAATATACTATAATTATGGTCAGTCTTAAGTTATTACTTGGGAATTTACTATTCCTTTGATAATGTGTAATTTTATTAATTTAAGACTGCCTCATTAGTCTAGTGGTACTAAGCGCGACTACTACGCAAGAGGTCCTGGGTTCGATTCCGAGGTCGAGCGAAGTGTTATTGGGTTTTTCTGAGAAATTACCAGTAATAGCTCAGAGTCTGGATTTGTGCCCGGTTAATAGCAATGGTCTCACCCCCTATTACATGGGACCTAAACACCGGTGAAATGTGGGTGTACATTAGTACACCTCTGCCTAACCCTTCGGGGAATACAGGCGTGATGGTATGCTTTTTTTATTAATTTACTTTTGACAGCAAGTTTAGCGTAGAGGGTTAGCTTCTGCACCACGTGTCTTGGGTTAGATCGATCTTAGTGAAACTAAATTACAATATGAATATAGTATGAACAATTTAAATCAACAGCCTGTCTAATTACCCGACCCATATTGCTCCGAGAAACAAAGCGAACACAGTGCACGCCAATCTATTGCGTTATCGTAAAGTGGCTTCAGATTTATTTAGGGCAAGCGGTAAGTAGGTCCCCACGGACTGCGCCCCGCACACAACAAAAACTATTGTGGATTACTGCTATCTTTGAATTATTAGAGTAAGTAGAACTGTTCACAATATCAAACCATCCTAATCCAAAGTAGCAGGTGAACTTGACAGTGCTACATACTATTTAATAAAAAATACTTAGGATCTAAAATACATTTTAAAACCCTTATAGTTAAGAAAACCACAAAATCTAAGTTATCATAGAAGTGAATAAAATTTTATTTTCAATAAAAATTACCGATGGAACGCGATTACCGATGGAACGCGATCGCACTTGGGTGGTGTGTAGGGTAGCACTCCCACAAATCGTCCTAGTCCGTGCCAGATAGCGGAGCATCGCGATTCGCGACTGGCCGCGCGCCAGCAACCGCACATCAACGTTCTCAAATTTAAAGCCGATAACTGGTTTCCCTACCCAATATAAGTCGAAGATGCTAGGCACACCACATATAAATGAGCAAAGCAAACCTAGCTAGAAACAAATAGACGTCACATAATGACTCCTTATTTACTTTATGTATTGTGTAAATATCTTACGTTAATTAAACAAAGACGAAAGACACACCAACATACATATTTTAGTAAAACCACACGGAGGGCTGAACTCATTTCATTAATATTGTTAGGCGTCTGCAGTTTTAAAAATGTACTATTTTCATTACATTATACCAACTTATGGCGTGCAGCGTGTGATAAAATGATTTTCTGTATATTTTTGCTCCATGACATCAGAATATCTTCTCACATTACGAGTTTGGTTCAAATAAACGCAAGTTTAAACCTCTTTTAAATTTTATCGTTTGAAATCAATCGTTCCTTTGCAATTTATTTTATCGCGTAGAAACCGTCAAAGAAAATTGTTCTTTATGTTACAGTTGAACGTTGAATATCAACTGAAGCTGGCGTTCCCAGCAAAAATAACAGTAAAAATTTATTTGTCGGACAAACTATATCATAAAGTGTAGTTAAATTTTATGTGAAGTTATTCTATACCAATTTATATGTCAATATTGTAACAGTTCAGTCGCATTGGTTCAGGAACACTAGATACTACAACAATAACGTTGCACACTCAACTAAATAAAAAATCATAATGTTTTTATTTAACAGCAAGGAGGCCAACTTTGAGTCACATTGACTAAAATGATAATGTAATGTCAATCAATTGTTTAAGAAACTTTAAAATAAGTACAGTCAATCTCGCTCATATACCTACCAACAGTAGATATAAAACAATGGTGTCGTTTTGTGGTGGTTCTTATTAACAAACTAACAAATCCGCAAAAGCCGGACACAAACATTAATCATTCGCAGCAATAAAAACAAGTAAGTTGTGCGTCACACGGAGTTTTACACAATGTTATCATTCATTGCTTCAGTGACAAACAACTTGTGTAGGTACTAGATATACGAGTGAGTTTTTATGCTTTTTCTTTATTACATGGCCACTTACTTTTATTAGAGGATATAAATCGTCAATGATGTTGAAAAAATAATCAACTCAAAATATTATTATAACGTCATCGCTGCCTAATTTTCTCTATATTGTGATTTTTAAACAATATCAAAAAAATACCAGCAGAAACATCTGCAACGTCTTAACAACTGACTTAAAATGGCAAATGAAAATATCGTTAGGAAACTTGCACAATTGAGAGATTTTCTTGGCGAGCTGGTGGAATCTACCAAACCAGCAGTATGCTTGAAGCATTTTCACTTTGAGAGGAGACCCGTGCCCAGCAATAGGAGATGATGATGAAACATCTTCAAAGTGTCACGCAGAAATTTAGCCTAGCACCTGAAGCCCCGAAATTAATCTTTCAGTACCTGCGCCTGATGAGTATATAAATATTATTATAATATGCTCTTATATAGAAATATCAAATATCATTATTTAACCGTAAAACAATACTCATCATATATTCAAAACCTCATTTACTTAAAACGAAATCGGGCCTTAATTATGTAGAAAAATAATACTGAGAGGCAAAGGGTAAAAGAGCGCCCGACTCCATACAAAGAAACCTTTTAGAGAAATAAAGCAAAAATAATACAAATGGACGTAAAATAGGCTTTAGGGCCTCTAGAGGAGCAGCTATTACTTATAAAAAATGTCTGGACAGTATGAGGCGACTCTAACAGCTGAATGTTAGTAAGCCGTGATCGGAATATTGATATTGGTCCTTTCAACTTATTGCTACCCATTAGCATAAATATTAATATAGTTGGTGCTGGAACAAAGAGCTTTTCAGCAGTCTGGGCTATAATCCACCTCGCAGGGCTAGGACGGTCATACGGTGTATTCTCCAAGCTTTAAGTTTTTCAATAATGCCTATTTTCTCATTGTGTAGAAAGGTTCATAACATACATACCATCACGCCTGTATTCCCCGAAGGGTTAGGCAGCGGTGTACTTAATGTACACCCACAGTTCGCCGGTATGTTTGGGTCCCATGTAATAGGGGGCGAGCCTATTGCCATTCACCGGGCACAAATCCAGACTCCGAGCTGCTACTGAGAATTTCATAGAAAAACTCAATAACACTTTGCTCGACCTGGGGATTGAACCCAAGACCTCTAGCGTAGCAGTCGCGATTGGGACCACTAGACCAACGAGGCAGTTATCAGGCAGGCAGAAAGGTTCATGTTACATTATAATGATGATTGGCTTATGATTTGGGTTCGGAGGTGACTATTCCGTGTTCAAGTGAGTAAATTATATGATTTTTATTTAAAATTATGAGTATCGTTATTATAGTTTTTCTATGAAAGTGTCAGTACCAGCTTGGAGTTTGAGTTTTTGCTCAGTTGATGGCAATAGGCTCGCTTACAACATGGGACCAAATACCGGCGTGGAGGGGGTGTACATTAGTACATCTCTGCCAAACCCCTCGGAGAAAACAAGCGTGATGATATGATGATGAAAACCGTCCATATTGAAATGCCGGGACCGCTACTGTGATCTTGTATTCTTAACTGTTGGGCGGTATGTAAATTATGAGGCTATATGTTAAGCTTTTGTCTGAATAGCCATGTTTAAAATGTACTTTGTATGTAAATACAAAAGTATCCTAACAATGTTTAGTCTCGCGTTTATTTTTAATAAAACTAAACAACTCGTTTGAAACAAGCGTATGTGGCAGTTTGGCTGGCCGCTGTTCAAATTGAAAACTTATTTAACTTATTTATATATTTTATACTTAGTGAAGCTTTAGTTTCACGAGACAGTTTCAAAAATACTTTGTTGTTCTTCGATAACCTTTTAATTTTCGAAAGCTCAGCTGCAGTGTTACTTGGCAGACTTTAATAATTACTAACACTAATTAAAATGTCATGAATTTTGAGATCCAAAGTTTCAATCCTAGCAGTAATATAAATTTGCAAGAATATTGCAAGCAAACGACTATGTACATTATATTACTACTATGAATAAAAACTTGCATGATTTCTTATAAAAATAATTATATTTTGTGCTTACATACCCACTTACGTAGCGACACGATATCTTGATCATTCTGCCTAGAAGAGCTATCGACAAAACCTAAGACAACATGAGCCCATCGATCCAACGTGGAGTGTCGAGTGTTTACTCAGCAGTGCAAACATCTCACTTTCTCGACTGGCCGCACAGTATCCACCACATCATGTGTACTTATACATAATTCATATAAAAACACTTCGCACGGTCTGATGGTAGCCACCAGTGGCCAGTGTGCCCGCCCTTTATCTATAACGATACTGATAAAATGCCTTGTTAGAATTTCAAGGTAGCACCACAGTATATTGCGTAGCAGTATCGCAATGTTGAACGAAAAGTGATAAAACTTTATTCTACTGGCTACAGTTTTTAACAAGAGATGGACTAAATACTAAATATACACAATCAGTAGTGTAGTAAGTCATGCTCATAGGTAGAATATAACATACATACATACATACATTCACGCCTTTTTCCCATAGGGATAGGCAGAAACTACAGAACGCCATCTGCTACGATTCTTGCATACTTCTTTTGCTTCGTCCACATATATAATATAAATTAAAATTATTATCTTACTCAATCACGCCTGTATTCCCCGAAGGTTAAGGCAGAGGTGTACTAGTTCCCCGGATGTTTAGGTCCCACATAAAAGGGGGCGAGCTTATTGCCATTAACCGGGCACATACCCAAACTCCAAGCAGCTACTGATAATTTCATAGAAAAACTATAGCACTTTGCTTGACTTGGCAATCGAACGCAGGACCTCTAGCGTAGCAGTTGCACATGAAAACACTAGCTTTTATCTTTATCCTCATCATAATTATCATCTCTCTGCATGTAGTGAAACTTTGAACACGATGGATCAGCGGTCTTAATAAGGTTCCGTTGTTGGTAATATGTATGGAAAGGAAAATATAAAATATGGTCTCCATATGACGCCTTGTCGATCTTGCTGAACTGCGGTACTCTTTAGACTATACTATGGCTGCATGGTGTGTTGTGTGGGTCGTATTCAAATCAATGGCATGAAACAATAAAAGGGTATAGCGTCGTCATGGGACCCAGCTCCAAATAAATTATATGGTGATGCGCACACACGTAAATAACTGGAAATGTTATGAATTTAAATAAGTGCCTTTTCGTTTCGTGTGCTGCTGTTTTTTATTATACTATGTCTGACATATGAGCATTAAAGCACGTAAGAAATACTTATGGTTCAATAAGAAAGTAAACTGTAGATGTCAGAACGTTGATATATTTCGGCAAACTTTAATGATTATTTCATGTCTTATTTAAGCCCTATCTGACTTCATTATTATTTCACAATTGCATTCCACAATATAATGCATGGTAATTAATAATTAATACTGCGTTATTAGTCTAGTGATGCATTATGGTATGTTATGAAATTAATAATAGTATTTCTTTTTGTATTTTTTAGGAATTTTCTATGCAAATGTCACCTCAAAGACGTAAATTAAAAGTGTGAAGGCAAATAACGACTAGGCGGGTGGGACTCGTGGTGGCTTAGCGGTCATAGCGTCTGGTGTACTTAACCAGAACACGCAGGTTCGAATCCTGCCCGCGGTCATATTTTTCCTTCACTAAAATAATAAATTAATAATAGTGTTTTTTAAACGTTTAAGAAAATGAATATTACTTTGTGATTCACACTGTAGACTTAATTAACTCGGGAGTTTAACCCGCCAATCAATGAATCGTTATCTATTCGAACAGATCATACTTCAATTTTTAAAAGATTTCGTTATTAATCTTTTATTACTACAGTGGATGAACATTTTCATTGTGATCTCGTAAACATCTACACAAAAAAATCGTGATCACTCAAACTGAATTCAATAAAACTCACGACAAACGTATCGAATTACTTTATAACAAGTTTAGTTACGTGAGCAAAGTTATCTGCTTCACTTTATGTTCAATGATTGGTTTACCGTGAGAGATATATATCTCTAAAAGATTACTTTCTGTATGTTACATGACGCGATTAGTTACAAACACTTTTCTATTTGATATCCATTCAACTTCTTATCACATGTGTCTTTTTAACTTCGAGACTTTGGGCGACGACGAGGACAATGCAAGGACTTGTGGGTCAGGTCCAAGGTGACCTTATAACTATTGCACTGCGTCACTATGTTATAGGTAGTTTTATGAGATATCCCCATGGCTTATTACCTTTTTGACCACTGTTATAAATGGTTTAAGCAAACAAACTTTATTTGTGCTCATAAAACAATATCAAAAGCAAAATTAAAGAGTACAATGGCTACCCTATGACCAAAATATCGTGTGGCTTTTTCAATCATCTATAGATATTATACTTTTAAATATCGTAATAAAAACTGCTTGGAAAGAGGGAAGGGAGGCCTTTGCCCAGCAGTGGGACGAAAAAAAACTGCTCATGTAGAAAGCAGACTTCAATCAATCTATGATTAAAACGCGCAACGTACATCATGCGTGCACAAGAACAATTATTTAGTAGACTACTAAAAAGCACGCGTCAGTGTTAATTATTTTGATTTGTAACACTTGGCCTTTCAGTGTTTTTACTTTTGGCATTGCCAACAGACCAAGGTCACAGACTTTATATTCTATTAGCGAGTGACGTCGACTGACAGACGTAATTATGACGCGGACGTAAAGCGTTTGTTACAGACGTTTGTTATACAGCGGAACACTGAATTATTTAAATCAACCCACGCGCTAACAATCGCGCCGGATAAAGAATAATTTGTATGGAAATAAATTTATTAACAGAAAGTATCTTTAAACATTGTAAACAACACACTCGTATTTGAAAATGTCGGCTTATTAATGTCTTACAAAGTTCGTTAAATCTTATCTAAGTGGACGATGACGTCACAAAAGCGAAGGCCTATTCAGTCTGGCTTTGATTAATTAATGAGTATAATTTAATTTGTATGCTACTGAAAATTTCCTAACGGAAAATTCAATAGCACTTTATCGGGATCCAAAATCGAATCCAGGACCTCACACTAGACCACTAATAAATAGATAATTATCTTGAGAATTCTGACATCATATAAATGTTTTATAGGTACTTCTCAAGGTATGGCAATAATTACAAAAGGCCAGTAAACTTTACCTAAGCCATAATACAATCAGAGTAATTATATCCAACAAGTTATTTCGATGGAAATCGCCATTTTTGTTATAATAATAATACCACGTGGATTGTACGAGTATTTAGTATTATAATAAAACAATCTTAAACATGTTAGTATAATTATATTTCTATATGTTTGTATATTTACGTGGGTGACTGTGTGCGTACTTGCCAGTCTTGTCAGACGTAGCCGGGATCGTTCCTTTTGTAATAAGAGATGAAACACATAAATACCGGGCAGTTAATGCTTGTTGATATCTACGCCTACTGAAGCTTTAGTTAGAAAATTAGCTTTCGCTTCTCCTACGTTCTTTGAACATCCAAGACATGCAAATTATAAAATAAATTTTAATGAAAAAAATACGCTTTTTTTAATGTATTAATTTATTATAAGCGGCGGTAACCTAATGGCTAGGGCGTCGGACTTGCGATCATGTGGTTACTGGTACGAAACCCACCCATTGCACTACCAACGTGAACCCATTCGTGAGACTAGCATTTAGCTTAGCGCGAGGGGATAACAAGAATATTAGTAATATGCGACCCACATTGCTAGGAAGCTTTTTTAAGAAAAAAATTTAAACTGCTGCGCCACGGGTCATATTTCATTCCTACACGGGAATTAAATTACAAGACCTAGTTCCAAATACCAATATCTGGCGTCAGACAGACAGGGCTGGACAGGGCGTCCGGTAGAGAGATGGATCGATGACATTGAAACATTCATTGGTGTTACGTGGATAACATTAGTACAAGGCCGGAAAATGTGGCAAAAGCAATTAGAGGCCTATACTCAGCAGTGCAAAGTGAGTAAGATTCGGGCTGTGGATATTATGACGTACTTAAAAAAACCTTATATAGACTTTCCTTTTCCTGTATGTATTTATTACCCTTAGTATCTAACAGCAAGATATAATTCAATGACAAATCACGAAAACTCTAAAACTTATCATGACCCATGAAGCGTGTCGACTTCCGCTAAGAAAAAGCTATGATCTAGGCCAATTACCACATAATTTGGAATAACTAAATGAATGCGCGTAACACCGCCTAGCCCAGCTAGCAGTAGATACAACGGCACACCTACTTAAGTATAAAATGCGCAGACAATTTGATGTTCTACGAAAAATCACGTAAAGGAGTTTTTATGAGTAAAAAATACTAACAGAAGAAAAATAGAGTGTATTCAAAGAAAATAAATTCTATTCAGTGGCTCTAAATGCCAAGAATTCTCGGCGACGCCGGAGCAAATATGCCAACGTTTATATTTGAGCGTGGCAGCCATTCACGATTTAAAGAATTTTTGTTTTAAATCGAACTTTAGTTAGATTTCTTGCTGCCTACCTATATTAAATTGTGGCTTAAATATTTACTCTATAGATAATAATACTTAATTTCAATCGTTACGTACATTTAAAAAATTTAGTGTCAATAAGATAATGTACACACACCACACCCACAAAGGAATAAAAGCTAGGTTTTTATATGAAATATAATTTATTTTAAATAACTGTGACACTTATATGGCACAGTTTTAACATTCATAAACATAAAAATGTCTCGTAAGTCCCAAGCGCGTAGTATTTCGTAGACGCGCTACGCCTCCGCTACGTAGGTGCTACGAAGGTGCTACGGTATTCATAGTCACAATGATACACGATGCTAGTGTAGTATCTTTAAACCGACATTTGTGTGCACAACAGCAAATTTTTCTGCAGTAAAGCAATTTGTACAGAATTTATGGTGTACATGTGTATTTTTATTATATTATGTACAAAACACTTGCCTCTCACACTCAAATTACATCGAAAGCTGAAAAAGGCATAATTGCAAACCAACAATCACTCAAGCACTTAAAATTCCGAGGTCTCAAATTAGATATATTTGTGCGGAGCTGTCTCGACAGTCGTACCGTTGTCTCGGCGCCCTTCACGTCACCTCGGCCTGTCTCCAACTGGGTCAAGTTCTACTACATCCGGGGTCGCCGCGCAAATCCAATAAATACTCGTAGTCCATAAATACATACCACTAAAGACGCGATACGTATCAAATGGAAAAAATAATTATAAGCATATTTTTAATTTCGTATCCCTGACTTATAAAACTAGACATGGCTTACGTACGAATAGCGAAATACGAGTGGATCAATTTTAACATTTAATACTTGGTAATAAGGACGCTTTCTCTTAAACCTCAAAACCGTCCTTTATTAAAGACACAATGTACAATAAATATATTGCTTCGGTCACCAGAGTCAGATATGGGTGTCGCTGAATTAAGAGAGCTATGATCGAGAAATAATATTCTATCTGATCTCCAAAAATAGTCTGGAGACATTTCATTTCATAGCGGAGCATCAAGAAATCTAAAGTCTCTATAGCTTCCCCGAAAATGCCACTAGGTGTGCAAAAGTTCAGGAATACGGTGCTTTTACAAAACGAGCTCACCGCGTCAAATGGGCTAAATTTTTTAGTACGCTTTTTCTGATGATTGATCAAATGAAATTATATTTGTATTTCTGTAAATAAGGATCTATTTACAGACACTCAAAGACACATCTACAAGTCAATGTTCAGATATTCTGTGAGTGTCAAAATAAATGCATCGTATTCTGCCAATGTCAGTGTTAAGTCCCACATGTGGGCATTGTTCCAATTTCTCGCTAAATCCAACCACTTTGTAAAAAGAAATATTTTTGTGCACATAAAAAAAACAGAGCCAAACCAAATATAAAGCATCAGACAGTTATATGCTCATAGATTTTAACTTATATGTGCTTAAAGTTAAGATGCAGTTGCCACACTGTCTGTATATGTTCACACTAGCTTTCCGCCCCCGGCTTCGCCCGCGTGGTTTCTCGGCTTTTCTGCATTAAATTTTTTTCCGTTGATGCAAAATTTTTATGTATGCTCCGCTCTTATTGGTCTTAGAGTGATGATATATAGCCTTCGTCAATAAATGGGCTATCTAACACTGAAAGAATTTTTCAAATCGGACCCGTAGTTCCTGAGATTAGCGCGTTCAAGTAAACAAACAAACAAACTCTTCAGCTTTATAATGTTATATTAAAATTAAATAGTATAGATAACACGGCGCATCTCGTACCTACAATTCGTGAGCAATTGCCTTTCTACGCCATAAGTCACGTATTTGACTCTCACTTTGAATAAAATATATTTTTATGTTAACAGCTTGTTGTTACCAGCTCAAATGTTTGAAAAAACACGTTTACATTATAAAATGGAAGTAAATGACAATTATAAATTAATCGAAGTCGGACTTTGGGCCATCATCATCGCTAAAACCCTGTTGACTAGCTAATCTTTTTAAACGTGATAAAATGTTATTGAGCACTAGCTTTACGCCCACGGCTTCGCCCGCGTGTTTTCTTGACTTTCCTGTACAATAATATGTATGTAAAAAATGTGATAAATGAAGAACCGCTCGACAGATTTTGTGCAAACTTCACATAAACCATCTACTAAATAGTCCGAATAAAGCCTAAACATTTCGTTTGGATACGTGAGCCCGTTCTTGAGTTACAAAATTACAACGAAAAGTGGCATTGATTTTTATATATATTGATAAAAAAAATGTTTTAATATAATACGAAACCTTCAAAGCGACGCAACAAAAATAAGACGGGTAAATAAAAAAAACTTATTTGATTCAACATTGATAAAATCCACACGTACTGGACAATTCAATTTGTAACAAAGTCGTGCATACACAAATGACCACATAGACGAACAATACCAATCACTATGTAATGCTCTACGAACAAATCCCTCTCGTCGGAGACCAATCTGATCAAAATATTTTATACTTACAGCCCCGCTTGTATTATAAGAGCGAAGCGCTCCTCTAACAAACGCACCAACACGTGTCACTGAAAACAGAATATGAAATGTTTTTGGAAACAATACAATAAACAGTCCCGAGAACGCTTCTGATATTAAATTGTATTTTTGTTGTGGATCGATCACGCAAATTTGAAGGAGATGGTCTAGATATCGTTTAATTTAAGTTATCCTTTTTGCATTCCGTTTTATGTGCAAATTTTTCAAAAATGTACTTTGATGTTCACGTTCTTTGGGTTATAGTATAGTAAGGTAGTAAGTAGGTCTGTTAGAAGAATATTTTACATACCTTATTAAAGTTTAGGTAAGTACAAAAAAAGAATTAATGTCCAAAATTAAATTCAAAGAGAATGAATATTAAGACAACCCTGTTTTGGCTAGGTACAATAGAACTGCTCTCAAAGTACTCTAACAACTTGCAAAGTACAATAACCAATAAAAATACATTCAACTTTTGGCACTCCCCCCCCCCACCCCCATTCACGGCACCATTAGGAGCGAGGAGGATGCAGGACAACAATGGTTATTTTCCCCATCATTCAAAAACTGCGGACTGTTTTCATGATTTTACTTTGACAACCGTGTTCATTGAATGAGTACATAACACAGAGCAGTAAGAAAATGTAGGGACAACTCGAAATAACAAAATACATAATTGTCTTGCACAGACATTGCCGATCTTAAGAGAATTTCAACATAAACAGACATTCTCTTTATCTACTGGATTGATATACACTGATAAGTTTAAAAGTTTCGTTTTCACGGTCACAAAACTAACTCTACGTTTCTTAAACCTTTGTCATCTAACTTCAATGAATTCGACTATAACTATAATATAATTATGTCATAATATACACAGTTACACACAGTACAGTCTTGGTTATCGTTCTTATTCAATCGGTATATGGAGGAGTGTTTTCAAAGTGGATAGGTTAATAAACTTTCCCGCCACTAGCGGGCATGGGGAAGTCGCGGTCAAAGTTAATTGCTTAGATAATCTTTGTGAAGCTATGCGAGGGATCTCCCGCGAGGGCACTCGAATTACTGTGTACCAGCGGATTGACGGCGGAAAAAGATTCGGCAATTATAAATAATACGGAGAGTAATGAACGTAGCGGTCTCCGTGGACGGTTAATTAAATGTAATTTGCAAAACAAGCTTGTTGGGAGGGTGCTACGCCGAGGGAAGGGTGAGGCATCCACACCTCCCTCTGTATTGGTTTGCTTGCTATGTTATAAGGTGTTTTTACTTGTTTTTTAGTGCCTCTGAGAAAAAGTGTTATTGTGTCACGTCAGCTAATAATTGCATGATGATAAAATGATTAGCACGCTGCTGCTTGATGGCTGGATATCTGACAATCTAGCGGTATACACTCAGACCAACTCCTGTAAAAGTTCTTCTATTCGTAAAAAATACGGCTACAAGAGTTCATCCCCACATCTTTTTATACAGGGTTATAGAGATTGTATTATGGCAAAATAAATTATAAGATAAAAGTTGTCCTCCCCAATAAATGAGGTTAAACATTCCGTAATATATATAAATAGCAATTAATTTCTACATTATGTTGCTAAGAGCAAAACTCGAAAAAGACTGAACCAATACGGTTCATATTTTTTCAAATATTTGTTAAGGTCCGAAGGAGGAAGTTTCTTATGAATAGAAAAAATGGTAAAATTGCAAGGAAAAATATTAAATCTATATTTTTCCTTGTTCCTAGCTAATCGTTTTTTTGGGGTCGCACAGATTTAATAATAGGTATGTATGTAAGGGCTTAGAGGTGCCAAATTATATTTGTAATATCAATACAAAAACGATGTTGAGCGAGTCCGCGGTAAATAATAATGTTAGCAAGTAGATCGCGTTAGGCAGCTGATGGGACATCATTCCGGTTTTTACGAGGTATCTTGACGTCATGCGATTGTTTGCCTGTTATTAAGATGGTCACGCTATGATGCCCGATTACTTCAGTAATTGGTATTTTTGGAGCGTTTACAATTATTATACCTACCTATCCAAAGAGTGATTAGAAATAAAAAAAAATATGTTTGTTCATCTATTATATTCCTACACCAAACTTAAGATGATGTTTTGTACATATTCTATCTAATGCATTGCAATTTTTGTTGCAGAAAATTTGTTGTGGCATATACCTATCCATAAGAATTTATATAGTGTATGCTCTAAACAATGTAGTGTAATGTTAGCAGAATACTTAGGGACGCTCAATTACATAGACACAGAAAAATTTCTAGAAATTTTGTCGTGAACATAGTACTTGTCTTCTTATTTATTAATTGTTATTAATAAATACCTACATAGCTTAGTTCTAATTACACCTGTACTAAAATTTTATATATTATGTGAAAATTGAAGTGAAAATTTGATGTAAAGTGATGGCCTGAAACACAGGTTTGTATCATAGATCAGGCAGATCGCAATGTATTTCTAGTTTTGAATATTTCAAGCTGTAATAATTATAAATATATACTTTACGTTTTTATTAAGACGCTCATCATATAACATACCTTACTGTTAAATTATATATATTGGACAAATGTACACCTTTTTTGTAAAAAGAATTTAAATAAAATATTTTATATTTTTATAATTAAAAATAAACAGACAGACATACCGATTTCGCATTTATAATGTTAATACATGCGAAAATAAATCGGCATGTCTGTCTGTTTATGTTTCCATATAAATTACTGATTCCGATGTCAATAAAATTTAGCTAGAAGATAAATTTTATTATATCTTGAAGGAGAATAGGTATCGTATGCGAGTGAAACCACGGGCGAGAACTTGTAGTTTAATATATTCTTTCGGATTTGTAGGTACTCTCTCTTTTACCTGGGTGACCGAGCTCTGCTCAGCACAGATGAAAAACGACCGGCTTCAGATCTTAACATTCATTAATGTAATAATTATTTTAATTACCTTTGTTAAAGAGTATGAACATAATGAACTCATTATGTTCATTATCATCAATGAACGTTCCCGGAATATTATGTCGACGATAATAATATCTTTATTAATAATTAGCTTCAAATTATCATGTTTTTACTGGAGCCGCTACTTGATGCGAAGCGCCATTGCGTCGATTGTATTATTATTGGACAAAGCAATAATATTATAAAGCGTTATCTCATTTAAATTTATCCCCTTTGTACCGGCACAACACCGAGAAATATTATGTAGTACGGCTTATTATCACATTAAACATAACCTAATTATGTATATTATGTATATTGATAAACGAATCGACCAACGGATACGGAACGGTTTTGATCAATGTATGAGTAATTGCAAAAATGAAATTGATGTGCATGCAATGTTCCTTTGTATTAGTTGAAATGTATTTCACACACCTATACTGTAACGCCATATCCCGAGAAGGGTAAGACAGAGGTGTACTTTATCTGCACACTCAGTTACTGGTTTACTTGTTTCGACCCTAAGTTACAGCCTTCTGTCCTTAACCGGGAACATATCAAACGTTCAAATAACACTTCGCTCGACGTGCTAATCGAACCCAGCAACTCACGCTCTAACTAATCGAATGAGATATTGCTGTAGTGCACCCAAAAAAATTGTTTTGATATTAAGAGAAGTAATTTGATTCCCGCTGGGTGAAAGTAATATTTAAATGTCTCATAATAAGCTTGTGATATATCATGCCATGTGTATAAACATTACATTACCTCTTTATGTGAAATACGTAGTAGGTACCTACCTACCCCCACATGCAAGAAAACGTACAGGTAATCAGCTTTTGTGTAAATATGGACTAACAAAGAAAACCTCAACAATTGAGAGTTATATAACTCACAGTGTTTAAATATGTAATTAACATTCTTGAATGTCAACTCTCAAGTTTTCATAATTAAAACTTTGTGATGAATTTTTGATTGTGAATTATAAGTTTGTTGGTTAGACCAAGCAATTAATAAAATTTGTAATATAACATGATTTAGAAATCTGAGGTATTAATAATTATTACAAGTACCTATATCTGTAAATAGGTACCTATAGCTTTTAACTTTTATAAGTCAATGCTCTAGCTCTCCTAGAATCATGATCAAAGTCCAGATAATTCATAGTAGCAGCAAAAATGTGAGTTACACAATAAAGCCATGTTCGTAAAGCCCTTTTGAAGATTTTTTATCATGAATAAGTATTTTTTTTTGTGAAATCTAATATAACATGACACCAAACTTGAACATTTCTTAAAACGAAATCTAGTACTAGTCATAAAACTCCGAACATTATCTAACTAACCCGATGCTCCGGGCAATACGAGGGAGAGATCATTCCCACAGATAAAATAACTCCATAAAACTTGTGCGCTCCTGGTACGTACTATCAAAACACACATCGATATCTAAGAATCTGCTCATCAGCGGATGAAAGGAGAAAGTGTATAAAATTTGTTCTTCATACTTCTGCACTCCTGGTAGGTGACTTTCTCAATACATCTGTTACCAACCTCGCTTATCAAGTGAGTGAGTAATTAATTGTTTTTATTTTTATAATAATTATATGACCATAATAATAAACAGCAAAATATTTAATCTTATCAAAAGTTTATTCATATTGACGTAAACCTATCTATCTTTGTATAGTTTGACTAGCTTTGGTTATGTATCTAGTATAAGTAATACCTTAATTCCCTTGTCTTATGTTCAATTGGTGGAATTCCTCAGTACAAAACCGGTACATTGGTTATCGGCAAAGCGCTCCAACTCATCTTATCGCTCCAACTTCTATGAATCGGTGCATGTAATGGCTTCGGCTAAGTTCGGCATTGTTCGGGACTAGTCGATTGCATATCAGCGCTACAAGTCTGTCGGAAGCACGTCGGGAATTATGGAGTGGTACCTACCCGCAAGCATTGTAAAGCATTGCGATGTTCTTCAATATAATTTATATGTGTACACCCAAATGCAGAGTTTCTTTTGAAGTGAATAGTGTGTCAAGATGAAATTCATCCATGTTGCAACTAACGTGGCTCGCGGCACAGTGACACGTTATGAAGTAACTTCGTTAACCCTGAATGATAAAAAAGTTTCCGTAAACATCGTAACCAAACAGTAGTAATTGTAACTAGACCAATCAAATCTGCCTACATCCACTAGATAATTATGTTCCCAGTTTGTCGCCACACTCATTTCAGGTCTGTACCTGTATCAAATATTTTAGTTAGTATGCAATTTTAGTTCCACTTGTTAGATAACTTGCGATTTTTTTTAATCTGTGAGGAGTAAAATAACTTGCACAGTATACAGAGCTATTGGTCAAACACTAACAATCTTGCAGAACTGTATTACATATATCAAAAACAACAACGTTTCTGCTACTTACATTCTACAGCCGTTTTAATTCCCCCACCGCGCAGCCCCCGCTCCCCGCTCCCCGCCCCTGCATCTTACATTACATCAGTTTATATAGCTAACATAGCTAACAGTTTGTCTGAAAGTCTGATGAATTATTAAAAGTCAAAGTCCTGAGAGGTTGTTAGTGCCTATAATTTCTTTCTGCCGTTGCTCGTCACTCTGTGATGTACCATTCATGTTGACATATTCTCTATACCGACTTCGCTATTTCCCCGGGGGTCGCTTGCCGGGGAACAGTCGCTATAACTGTCAATTTGTCTTATCTTGTAGTTTTTTTTTACTTTTATCGTTTACCTTTCTTGTTATCCGTAGCGTAGCGGTAGGAAACTTCTTGGTTATTTCAGCGACATGAATGATTGAGTAGGTACCACAAATATTTTCGAGGAAAGTTTTTCAAGATCCGGTTACTTGATAAAATAAAAGTTAAATACCACGATAGTGTCTTTGGACTTTTCTTTTTTGATCGGATCCGTGGGCCAAGCCTTTGCGGTACGGTGAAAATTTACAATTTAGGGTTTGTTGAAAATGTATGCGTATTATTAGATACAACTATTTGTGGGAAGATAAGTTAATCTATGAACTTCCCGCAACGTGTGCGCTATTTGTCAGTACATGTGAAACGAGTGAAATATGAGGTTTCCGGAGGCGTGACCCACTCACGACACACAGAGACCTTGGACTTAAGAGCTGGCTGTGTTGGAGAATTTAAAGGAATCTTAGAGCATCAAAGCGCGTTATTTAAATAATTTAGGATATTTCAACGTTTAAATATTAGAATAGCTATAGAATGTCTTGTTGTAAAAGAAATTTACTAGAAAGTGAAGTTAATAAGTCGGTATTTTTTCCAAGTCAGAACTAGGTTTCAGATGATTGTTTCGTGTTAATACCGAATGAAAACGTCGTGATAAAACCTCGCTTAGCTTTTTAAAATTTTAAAGCTTAAAATTATAGCTTTAAGTTTAAAAGCTTAAAGTTTTTGTAGGTTTGTGAACCTTCAACCAGGCTGACACTGGATAAGCGTGGTAGATTTGACTGTTTAAGGATAATATATTATCCATTATAAGGACAGCGGCGGCTCTTAATGTTCATAAATGAAATAATCATGCTATTTTAAGCATTGAGTAAAGGTATTTCATAGATTTTATGTCACTCAAAAAAGGTTATGTTACTGCTATCATAAGTAAAGTTAGATGGGATCATCCGGCCCAGTCCGCGGGACCAGCTAGCTCCTCCCGTTCTCGCGGTTGAGCCGAATGATCCCGAGGTTCACGGTAAAGTTACAAAGTTTGACGGACAGGAACCTCACCCCGCGGAGTTCTTACGTGATTCTTGTGTATACTAATGGCCGTCCGAGGTATATCGTATTGTCAATACATTGTGTATTTCCAGGAATTCTTTCATATTTTCGACTTAAACACAAAAAATAACCTATAACCGACTCCAGGGTACCATCTATCTCTGTACCAAAGTCATCACAATTAGTTCAGCAATTGGAGCGCAATCAATAAAAAACAAATCAATTTCGCATTTATGAATAGATTTTAAGTAGCAGTTTAGTATCTCATTACCAATATCACCTCTACCTAAGCCTTCGGGGAATACAGACGTGATGGTATGCTATGTTAATTTTAAAAACAACAAACATTCAGTTTGAAAACAAATGGAGGTAAGTAAACGCAATATGAGCTAACGACACGGTACTCCAGTCTCGATTGCTTCAGTATTGACTTTCACAAGCTTCGTATCGGCTCGACTGAACGAGCGGAGCGCGCCAGCTATCCGGGTCGCATAGTGGAGGCCCGGCGACCTGCAGCGCACGACGAGCCGCCATAACACACACCAAACTCCATTTGTTTAGGCACTTTATGTAAATAAGCGGAGGGTTAGTAAAGTGTCCACAGAAGTCGACAAAGAAAACAACACGCTGTCAAAGTGAATAATAAGAAAATTAACCCTTTTCCTGTGTTGTAACGTGACCCACATAATTGTTCTCTGTGCGGTGTGTGGGGTACAGAGGGGATAAATGAAGAATACGTGTTTACGTTACGAAGGTTTATTAACTACTACTTACTGACTACATTACATGATATATTCTTACAACTAAGTACTTCAACCACTACACCACCGGGGTTTTTTTTAAAAAAAAATGAATTACATTTTTTTTTTTTTTATGTAAACATAGGTACATTTTTTTTTATATTTTTTTTTTTTTATATAGACTTCTTATTTAGATTAAATAGGTACATGCATGTATCTGTTTACTAAGTATAAGTAAGTATTACTAACATAATATTAAGTCTTAACTAACATAAGGTTTCGTCCTATTTTTATTAACAATGTCATTTTTCCCATTATTGATAATTTTAACATTTGGTCCTAAGTCCTCTAAAACTGTATACGGTCCTTTATAAAGTTCACAAAGTTTATTTCCTGTCTCATTTCTTACTAAAATTAAATCATTTTTACTATATGTTACTGTGTTGACATTTTTATCATAATTAATTTTCCTATTCAACTTATCGCGTAACAAATATTGTTTTGCATCCTGTTGTGCTGTTTGCAACCTGTACTTTAATTCTAACATGTAATTATCTGGATTATACAATGGGTCTACTGTATTTTTCAAGTTACTAGGAATATTACATTGTTTTCCATACACTAGTTCAAAAGGAGAATACTTTGTAGATGTATGTACAGACGTATTAAATGTAAAACACCAGTACGGGAGCCAGTGACTCCACGTCTCTGAATGACCGTCACACTGTATTCTCAAATAGGCAGCGAGATGTTTGTGCATATTTTCCAAACTACCTATAGACTGATGGTGATAAGCAGTCGAATGCAGTTTAGTTATTTGTAGTAGTTTGCATACCTCTTCCATTGTGGTCGACGTGAACTCTGTACCTCGATCAGTAGCGATGACCTTGGGAATACCATAGCGAAGAATGAAATTGTTAACAAAAGCTCGTGCGACACTTACCGCATCTTTGCGTTGAAGTGGACACGCTTCGATGTACTTTGTAAGCTCACATTGTATTGTGAGGATATAAGTATATCCCTCTACGTCGGTATCTATAGGACCTACGATGTCGAGAAATATTTTTTCAAATGCTGTGTTTGCTGTTGTTGTGACAATCATCGGCTCTTTTATATTTCGTGAATATTTCATAGTTTGACATTTACTACATTTCCTCACGTATTCTCTAACGCTATTTTCTAATCCTGGCCAGTAGTATTTCCGTTTACATTCGACGAACACCTGCATGTCCGCTGGTAGGCAACAAATGAAAGTCATTTAATATTATAATTCTTTCATCGTCGTCGACAACATTTTTTACATTTTTAAGAACATTTATTTGCGGTCCGGACCACATTTCCCTACTTTGTATTTCTTTTAATAATGTATCTATAAATAACGCGTTATCCTTTGATTTTATTATACTTATTTTTTCTATTTTTATCTCCTTACAAAAATCACTTAACTTATTCGCAAATTCGTCTCGCGTAAAGTGCGATATATAGCTAAGGTTTATATATATTATGTAGCTACTTTTTACGTATGCAAAACATTCCTTTTCTTTCGTAATACGTTTCTCTACTCTGTATTTATCTAATTTCTTACTTTCAATAAATTTCATCTCAACAGAATCACACGGCACACGAAATACTTCTCCAATCCTCGGTTGATCAGGCCTTGGATTTTCGGGGGAAATATTTGGGACACCTGTGTTTCCAACACTGCTTATATCATTTTGCTGTTGTTCTATTTTTTTCTTCTGAGCTCGAGTCATAACAAAAACTATTTCATTTAATTGTTTTAATTCACCGGATGTTATGGTCACTCTACTCAATGCATCTGCAACGCTGTTATCTTTACCACGAATGTAAACAACTTTGTAATCATACTCTTCGAGCTGTAACCTAAATTTAATTAAGCGACTAGACGGATCTTTCATGCTAAATAAGTATATTAGTGGTTTATGGTCTGTCATAATCGTAAAAGTTTTTCCATAAAGGTACGGCCTAAAATATTTAACACTCCATACTATTGCTAATAATTCTTTTTGAATAGTCGGATAGTTTAACTCGGCTTTGTTTAATGGTCGGCTAGCATAAGCAATAGGCCTCCTATCTTTATTACAAAGAACCGAACCAATAGCTATACCCGACGCGTCCGTCTGTAATATAAATTCGTTGTTCGCGGAAAAATCAGGATACTGTAAAATTGGTGGAGAAATTAAAGCTTGTTTTAAATGATCAAATGCCTTTTTACATTCTGTTGTCCAAACAAAAGGTTGATGTTTTCTACATAATTTATTTAGTGGTATTGTTATTTGAGCAAAAGATGGTATAAATTTTCTGTAATAGTTACAGAAAGCAACAAAACGTCGCGTTTCATCTGAATTTGTTGGTTCTGGATAATTTTTCAGTACCCTAATTTTCTCAGGATCGGGACTTACACCCTCAGCTGATACCACGTGACCTAAATATAATAGTTCTGACTTTAAAAATTCACACTTTCGTGGATTAATTTTTAAGTTTACCTTTCTTAGTCTTTCGAAAACGTCAATTAAATTTCTATTATGGGATTCTATGTGACGCCCAAATACAATAATGTCATCCATGTAAATAAATGCTTTTTCACAAGTAAGTCCAGACATCGCTATTGACATCACACGCGAAAAAGCGCTCGGCGATATCTTAAGTCCCATTGGTAGGCGTTTCATTTGGTATTGGCCAGAGCTTGTTGTGAATGCTGTTATTTTTCTGCTATCTAAACTTAAATTTGACTGATAATAAGATTGCTGTAAATCGAGATGTGTAAAGTACATGGCACCTGATAACGAGTCTAATATTTCAGTTATGTGTGGTAATGGAAATTTATCATTCTGAATTACACTATTTACTTTCCTATAGTCTATTACTAATCTCCATTTCTTTTCATTATTATCACTTCTTTTGGGGACCAGAAGAATGGGGCTATTCCAATCACTATTTGTCCTTTCTATAATATCGTCATCTAACATTTTGTTTATTTGTTTATCAATCTCTGGTTTTAACGAATTTGGTAATCTATACGGTTTTACGTAAATAGGTTTTGTATTTGGTAATAAATCAATAGACTGGGTCATAATATTTGTTGTGCCTAATTTATCTCCGTCTAAGTAAAATATATCTGAATACTTTGCACAGATACATTCAATTTGTTTCCTAGTATCTGAGTTCAAATGATCTAACTTCAAGGTTTGTAATAAATTCTTTACTCTTTCTACTGAATTATTAGATTTAGAAAAACTATGAACGTTATAGTTCAACACAGAATCTAATTCTGGTTTAAATATAGGTAGCTTAATATCGTTATCATTTACGTTTAGTATCCGCACCGGTATTTTATTGTTTTGCGGTTTAACCAAAATACTTGCTAAAAATATGTTTTCGGACAATTCTGTAGGAATGACAATATATTCATTATTCGATTTTAAACGAGAATCTATATTTAAAAAGTGGACAGATTCACTTCTAGCCGGCAATGTTAAATAAATGTTACTTCTAGTACTTGTGTGAAATCTTATTACGCTCTTCTGTGAATTTGTTTGTAATGTTAGTTGCTCAGATTGTAAGTTTATAATTGCATTATAATTTCTCAAGAAATCCGATCCGATTATACCGTCAGCATGGCACGGCATATCGTGCAATACGTGGAATGTATGCTGAAATAAGACACCGTCGTGTGACTCTAAGTTTATCGTAACAACATAATTAGATTTAATATAACCACCTATTCCTCTTATCTCTATATTATTAGAATTTAATTTTATGTAATCGGGAACTTTATCTTTATGTAATATGGATAAACTTGCACCGGTATCTAATAAAAATGAACATTGTTGACCGTCAATTCCTAATTTCAAGGTTGTTAAGCCGTCGCAAGTTAATATTTTATGCTCGAAAAAACTCTGTCTCGCTATGCGTTTGCTGTTCCGTATTATTTTCTACGGTCTGGCTCAATTGGTTATCCGAAAGGGAGTATATATTTTGACTATAACCCCTACGACCACGATATCTAGGATGACGACCTTGTTGACCGCGTCCTCGATAAAAAACTGTCTGACGGCCCCTGTAATTACCAAAAGTATTACCTCTATCATAGTCTTGGCGTGTGTTCTGCCATCCGCCATTTCCACGAGAATGCCATGCACCGTTACCACGGGAATGCCATTGACCTTGACCTCTTGCGCGAAAACTCTGCATTCTACCTCTAAACTTACCTCTCATGTTCATGATTGTTCCTGACGATGATAGGTGTTCTGGCGCCTCGTCCTTGGCAGCCTGAACCGCCTCTTTGAGCTCGGTGTAGTTGCGAGCAGCAATAATGGTGCTCAACCGCTTGTTTCTCAGGCCATCTGCAAACTTTTTAATAGCTAAGCTTTCGTTTATGGGTCTCAAAATTTCGCTAGCCTTTTGATTTTCACCTGCTAATTGTGAGATTAGTAAACAACTCTTCGACCTTATCACCATATTCATCAATAGACATTTCATTTTGATTTATATTATTTAACTGCAATAACAATGAATTGGCTGATTTCTTTGTTATCAAAAATTTCTTTATGTCTTTTACTAAATCTGCGACAGAGCTATAATCTGATTTTAATTTTAGTTTAGATATTTTATTCAATCTTGTTTTCAAAACAAATGAAATCAACAATTTCTTGTTATTCTGATCTTTAAAAATACTATCTAACATCTCAATGCCCTCTATTACTCTTTCAACGGTCTCCTCCTTTCCATCTAATACAGGAATGAGGCTTCCTACTGCCTTTAAATCAAAATGTTCAGCCATTATAATTTGGTTCTCTTTCTCCGTATCCTTAGAACAATATCTTAATATACTATCAAAACATTTATGTATTTTCTCATCTAATATATCTAAAATATAACTAGTTAATTCACCTGATACGTGTGAAACATGCAATGATTTAATTAAATCTTTATATGTAGAGTATAGTACCTTAGCTTTCTCAACTTTATCTAAACCTATTTTTTCTTGCCTTCTTTTAGGACCTAATTTTCTTAAACTAATTCTTATATTTTCTAACTTTTCTAAAATACTACGTATCTCTAGTTCCATCAAATACCTGTGTTTTACGCACTTTTATCTTTCACCATACTCACTTTTTATTTTTATTTTATTTTTTCACTCACATTTACTCACATTAATTACCGATATAATTTTCACGCACTCACTCATCGTCGACGAATAATAGCAGCGTCTCGATGACCTCAGATGTTAGCTTCCTCATCCTGGACCGACTTACGCTGGCCACGGCCTGACAATCTCATCTGAACTCGCTGGAAGAGCTCACTTCGTAGTTCCTTCTGCATCCATCCTTGGTGACAACGTTTGTAATATTTGAAGAGGAAAATCAAAATTACGATTCCTGCGATAGCCAAAATAGTGCTCAGCAATATATTATTTATATGTATGTGATCCTCGCGAATCCCGGTCGCGCCGTTGTCACCCACAGCGTTCTGCGTGATGATCACCTCTTTCTCTTCTTGCTTAGAATAGGTCTTCCCCATTTTGAAGGATATTTGGTAAAATTGCACGTACTAGCAGCGTTGATGTATAGTCCGCAGTGTCGTACAAGGGAGTCGTGGAAAAAACCATTGTTATCTATAACAATTGTGCTACCGTTCCAAAAATGATGACTTCGCGGCGATGCACGATGCTACGATTCTCGGAAGCTAACCCGATAGCCCGGCGCACAAGCGCAAGGCAGGGT
The DNA here is from genome assembly GCA_958496365.1 of Subacronicta megacephala. Taxonomy (NCBI): domain Eukaryota; kingdom Metazoa; phylum Arthropoda; class Insecta; order Lepidoptera; family Noctuidae; genus Subacronicta; species Subacronicta megacephala. Next base: position 12,780,912 of record OY292534.1, read on the forward strand.
CGCCATGCGGTGTGTGGGGTACAGAGGGGATAAATGAAGAATACGTGTTTACGTTACGAAGGTTTATTAACTACTACTTACTGACTACATTACATGATATATTCTTACAACTAAGTACTTCAACCACTACATCTGCAATTAACTGTAGCCTCTGTTTCACCGACAGTGAAAGTGTTAAGTTTGTGCTACAATAATTACTTCCGCTTGACTCTAGTGGACCGAATGAATTTATACTATTAAGTTAACTTAGTTTGACATCCGACGTTATATTAAGCAGTCCATCGCCTTAGCCTTTTGATACAAAGCATTTATACACAGCCTATGGATCTAAAAACCATCAACATAACATAACATACCATTACGCCTGTATTTGCCGAAGGGTTAGGCAGAGGTGTACTAAAGTACCTACACCCACACTTCGCCGGTATGTTTAGGTCCCATGTTATTACATGGGACCTAAACATACCCGCGAAGTGTGTGTGCCAGGTTATTGGCAATTAACCGGGCACAAATATAGACTCCGAGCTGCTACTGAGAATTTCATAGAACAACCCAATAGCACATTGCTCGACCTGGGGATCGAACCCAGGACCGCTTGCGTAACAGTCGCGCTTAGGACCACTATACTAATGAGGCTGTCTTAAAAACCGTCAACACTTGGCAAAATAGTTTTAGTACCAAGAGCGCAATCAATTCCTTTTACATTTATTGAACTATAGTTAATTTAATTCGATCTCCTTTGTGAAGATGAGTGGCCCGGTAACGCCAGTCCATCTTATAAAGTGGCGGCGCCATCGCCAGTGGCCGGGCGTGCCAACTGCGTGGCAGACTGGCAGCGTCGTCAACTAATGCCATTACTCCCAGCTCGCTATGTATAGAACAACTTTGCCCGCTCCGCTTCTTGCGACGCTAAGGAATTCAATTTGAGACTGCAACTTTTAGTCGCAAGGCTTTTTGTTAGTATGTATTACAAGTTGATCCTGCGAGTACTGGTACTGATGTTGTTTGTTGTTTTCAAAATGTTGTGTCATAGAAAGTGTCCCTAGTTTTGTGCAGTGTGAACCTGCATGTTACGTAGTATAATGAAGTAAAGTTGGGTAAATACCTACTGAGTAAAAGGGTAGGAAGTAAACAAGCCGAAAGGTTTTTTATTTCGAGCGTATTTTCTATTTCGTATAAGTTTTGGTGCAGTTTTTCGGAAAATTCTCTCGCATAAAAGTGGTCTATTAAGGCCTTTAAATAAACATTTATACACCAAAAACTTATTATCTCACCATGTGGTGTTAATAATGGAAAAATATTGTGGGCAATGGAATCATAGGTATTCCCGTTTTTCTGGTAAAAGAAAGGCATTCCAAGTTATTCTTACGTAGCATGCAAGAAGATGAACGTAAGTAAACAACAAGGGAGGTAGGTACTTGTTCTCTCAGGAAAACATTCTTCAAATTAACTTAACAACAAGTTCGTAGAATTACGCTACCTTGTTATCTCATTGTGAAAAACTGCAGCGTTCCAACCGCGATACAGTTCGCAACCTCTTGATGAAACCTCCAACCCCAGAAAAGTTTCTCAGTTTCTGAGTTTCCAAGTTTTTGTTCGGAGGTTAAAGTCCAGCGGGAGTCAAGCTCGATACAAGATACACTCACGTAATTTAGTGTGAAATTGTGTTATATGTATCCATTGCGGACCGCTCGTACATGACACAGTGCCTGAATGAAATTGTCGTTGCAACGACACAGCAATCTATGAGCTCATTCAATACGACTGTATTTCACTGAACGTATTTTGTCACTGATACGTTTAACACTGCGTAACATGTCAATAATTCTCTATGATGAGGTTTACATAACGAGTAATGAATAGATATTTCCTATTTTTATAACGCCATGGGATACAACAACCGTATTTGTATTTTTTTTCCTTTTAAAGCTTCATTCGTTGAAGTTCACTTCTTAGTAAGATGATACAAAATTAGATTATATTTTACCCCAATTTGTTCCATTTAATGTTTGGCAGATCTGTCACTGTGAATTAAAACGTTGATTGTTAACGAATTTTGATGTAAGTAGGTACTGTCGCGTGGGAAATGTAATTGGATAGGAATGCGCAGCGCTTGGGCGCAACTGTTTGCCACACTCGAATTAAAATAATAATCGAGTTTGTACGCGAGTGTCTGTTCGCGTATACATTGTTTAGGTAAACATCAGAAACAAGTGTTTTTAGTTCACACAGATTGTTTTGAACAGTTTTGTCATCCGTTTAGCCGTTGGCAACACACCAGATATTGGGTAGCTTTCATAAATTCTTAAAATTAGTTTTTTTCAATTAACAGCGGGCAAGAGTTCAAGGAACACGTTTCAATACAAATAATATTTTGCATAACAATTTGCTTTTGTAAAATCTTTTCTTTAATGTTTTTATATTTGTTTTTTATTAAAACAGAGGAAAAGCCAATACTTTTTGAGAAAAAAATATTCATATATACATACAATACATTATAAACTCGATTAATAAATTTGAACATTTTGTATAAGGTAGACTGTTTAATTCGACCCAATACATGCCTCTCATTATTAAATAACCAATGATGATATGACATGTGATCAGATAATTAACTTATGGAGTAACTGTGACGCGTGCAACATATTATTTTATTCAATCGCTGACCAACACTGCTGACACACGTCACTGAGCTGTCACGGCTTTACGGGTTAATTAAATGGACAGATTTACACATTATGTCAGAATTTAAGAATCAGATATAAAGTTATATTAATGTAAGGGACTATTATTTTAAATTTTATTTTTAGAATATGAAAGGTTTCATAAAGAAATGGACACATGGGGATCCTTATTGCCCAACATCAATAGCCTTTAAGGCAGATACAAATCGATTACTTTTTAATAGTTACGGGGAAAAAATTACAATATTAGCAATGATGATTCTTATGTGTACGTGATTATTGCTGCCCGATTACTAAGGAGCTTTGTATTACCTAACTCTATGTCTCACAATTTTTGAGTAGAAAATAAAACTCAGTAGTGAAACAATATAAATGCATCTTAGAATAGCTACAATGTAGAACTTGACAATATGCCGTTCTCTGCCACCGTTCCCCATATTTCGTGACATAATATAAACTAAGACAATAGTCTTCAGATACCTACAAACTTTGCTGCGCGACTCTGTGAGATACTGTCTTACATAAAACTTTACGATAAATGTATGACGCAGTGTACAGTCAGTGACACAACTGATGCACGCGACGCACGCGACACAAAGCACTGGGATAGTCGTCTGCAACAGGCTTTTATAGGAACTGTCGTTTTGTGTGTGGCACATATCTCGTCTCGTAAGCCAGCGAATAGGGCAGTTAAAGGTAGTTGGTCATAGAAAGAAATAATGAAGCAATGCAGAGGGATGCTTTTTTATTATACATAAGAATAAAAATTATGAGGCTAAAAAAGACAAAACATGTACTTGAATTTACAAAATTTTTCAGTTTGATAAGTTGTTACGTAATATACCCACTGCAAAACACGCGCTAAACTTAAATTTATACGTTATCAACGTTAAATGTCTGAACCAGATAAGAATCCGTCCTCTCAAAGTAACGTTATAAACAAAAGTGTTCGGCACATTCCCTCTCGTAATCCCAACACTCAAGCTGTCGCGTGTCGTAAACTTCACGCAGATAACGCGACGATTTTAATTAAGTGCGATTTGCGTGAGTCACTTGTGCGGGCGAATATACTCAGTTATTTGCCTTGTTTGTTTTCTATGACTGAGATTGTAAATATCGTTTTAATATATTAAGCATGTGAAATAAGTAATTTAACCTCTCCCACGATTAGAATGCAACATATGCAAAAATGTACAGTATGCAGGTGCATATATGACTATTACTGCCATCCTTTTCGTTTCCCTACAATTTTTGCAAATTAGAGCAGGAAAAATAGAGTTTTACGAATTTCCATGATTATAAAAATCGGATTGATCAGTGTTTAAACTATTTTACACCACAGCAATAAATAAAATATCGACACCTTTGCTACTTAGAACTAGCAATCCAGCTAAAACTGTAAACAATATAAAGTTTCCCGTAAACAACGCGATATAAATTAAAAGGCGACAAAACATTCCTTGGGTACAGCAACTAATCATAACTTCGCAGCGCTGCATCGCTGTAACAATGCAATGGGAGGATAGCTGAGATCGCCGTATTTGTGGAGAAAGTGACGTCGCTGCTTGCAGCACTTGAATAGATAGATATATGTATAATAAGTACAAAACAAAATATTGTGTAATTTTAGTGATATTTAAACACTAATTTTGATAAGTTTGGAATATAAAATAAGAGAGAGAAATAAAATATTTTTTTAGGTAACTCACGATTGTACTGCTTGCAGTCCACAATCACGGAAATATTATAGTCACAGAAGGAAGAAAGACACAGTATGTTACGAGATTAACTGCGAGATAGCACAGAGAAAACAGTCTATATAGAAGTATAGTATAGTTACTACTGTATTAACTACACCAACTATAAGCGGAACCTATTAACGAGAACGTTATGCGAGTGTACCGGACATTCGCAAACAAAAGTGATGCACAGGTGCATAAGCGTCGCGTCGTGGTGCGAGATCTGTACCGGGTACGTTGCAAGGTTAATGTCGGCGCGTGTGGTTGAGCTCCCACTTCTTACAACGATGACTACATCATGTTACGACATTCGTCTTATTTTAGGAAAGACGTATTTTACTATTAGCTGGCTAAGGGAATTATAGTCAGCCTACATTTTGCCGGAATGATTAAGTTCCATGTAATAGAGGACGAACCTATTGTTATTAGCCGGGCACAAATCCAAACTGCGAACTACGAAGAATTTCACTGAAAAACCAAGAACACTGCTCGACCTTGGAATCCAATCCGAAACCTCAATCAAATGACATAAGTTTTAAGGACTGGCATACTTTTGTACTACGTGCATCTCATCTCTGATATAGGTATTAATTGATTATTATTATTGTTTACTATAGTCGATTATGTAATATAATAGCCGATTCGCTTAATAAATCGTAATAATTTTTATGTTAAGGTAAAATAAAATGAAATTTGTGAAGTATAAACTTCACATCTTCCTCCAATTACTGTGAACGCACTCCTTACGGGACAAACAAACACCTACAACGTTTTAATAAATCCGTTGAACTCACAAGTTTGGTAATTAGTTCGCTGTCTTTAGTCGGGATGTGTGCGCGCAACTAAGTCGGATATTTTATTAATGATATATTTTATTAGTGATATATTTCGCCGCCACTCTGCATGCTGCTACTAGAAATCTTTAAATTAAATAACACGGTACCTTATTTTGAGGGCGGTATTCGCTTTTGTTTATTGGAAAAAAAAACTGACTGTATTACACGAGATTATCTCTGTACAAGAGAACTACAACCATTTAAAGTACTGTGAAGTTCGCTCGCTTGCGCATGTTGATCATTTTGAGATTGAGTGTTTAATTTTGGAACAACTCATTTTCAATTCTACAGTCACTATATTATGTATATTATGATGCTCTTTTTACTCTGATAGGATTGCAAGCAACATAGGATTGCACATATTCGAGAGTACAAACAGAGCTGCATTTCCTCTAAACAAACATACATTATCTAATAAGTATGTGATAAAGACAGTCGCGTGCACAATATTCTGGAATGTTCGTGTTATTTATGTTAAGTTCGTTTATTTTTGTACGAGATCGCGCTGTGGAGTCCTCATGTGCTATGATTGCGTTTTTGAATTGTGTCTGTTATCTGTGCAATAACCGTCGAGCGCCGTAAACAGTAGCTATGAGTGAACAAGGCAATAAAAAAAATTGAATGGTCATTTAATGTTCTTATTTTTTGCTTTTCTCTCAAGTGTCAACTCGATAGAATAGTCGGATTTAATATTTTAAAAGTAATTGCAAAAAATATAATACAAACAGATATTTGTGTGTCTGAAGCCAAAATGTCTGAGAGCTTCAATTTCCTAGTCGTGTCTTGTCTGACCATAGTTAGCATTCAATACTTTTGGGGGTCAATAACAAAATATTTGTGTTCTCAATTCCATACAGAAATAATCCTACAGACACAGCTGCGGTCGGACGTGCTCACATCAAATACAAACGAAACCTTCGAGCCACTATTAGACGTAGCCGGTCTCGTAGCACGTAGCACGTAGCGCGTAGCGGACACGTAGCCCCATAGCTGTGCCTGACAGCGTAGCAGGCTACGCACAATAAGCGGTTAGGTTATTTACTGCATATTGTATGAGCCTCGCTTACATATTCTGAGACTGTGCGACAGTTTAACATCATCTTTTTCCGCCTTATATTTTTATAAGATAATTATTTGCTTTCTTTTGCCCCTGTTGGCGTTGGCATATTACAAGGACGATTCTGCTGATTGTATTACTAGGAGTAGGTACTATCTATTACAAACTTTACTTTTTATTCAATCTCAAAATGTGACTTAACGAAAATACCACTTTCTACACGTTGACGAAAGGTTGCAGAATCAATAATGTGCAAAATAAGCATAATTTTTAAAATAACCTGATGCTATGTTGACTACTATGGAATAACGCTGATACTCTTCACAAAGAGAATCATTAGGATAAATTCTCATTTAAATTATGTAGAGTTTAAATTATAAGTACATACAATCCTTACACTGAATATTCTCACATTTTGGTAAATCTATATTACTTGGACACACTCTGAATTTAATATTAATACGAATAATTAAGAGCAAAGCTATGTTAGTCATACATATTAAACAGCGCAAGTATTTTAACTCTTTAAGTTATATAAATTGTATTATTTGAATGTGAATCATTACGATTTACTTTATTTTTTTATATAAATCGCTTACAGTATAACGAGATGAGTTTAAAAACCCACTTCTAACCGATATCGAGTTACAAAAGATTGCGATTTGAAAAATAATACCTGTAACAAGTATTACCTATTACATATTAATAATTACAGTATATTATTCATTCGCTAGTATAGATTGGTACGTACTAGTGGAATGCCTATCTTAAAACCGCAGCGACCGCAGGAGTGTGGTTCTGAGAAGTTCCTGAATGGCTGAAATGTGTCTAAACACGTTGCAACTTGTTCGACGAAACCCTTGGCTTTTTCAGACCAATATTCTACTATTTACCCGCATCAGTTTTCCGTCAGTATTTTTATTCCAATATTGACATAATGCTAATTAGTACTCTTTGTTCAGGACCAACTCCATAATTTAATTTACGACGCGAATGTAAAATTTAACCGAATTTATCATTCTTTTATTTGATTTTGACGTAATAAAGTTTGGTCTTGCCACCCGCCGCGTTGGTCCTTTCGTCCGCGAACAATCTGGAAGCCACGCAGAATATGTAAACACAACTTTTCAAAGTAATTATGTGTCGCCGGCCCCAGATAATTACGGAGGCTTATGACTCTTGATAAACATTTATTATTTATTGTGTTGTGCACTTTGTGAGCCTCGTTAATTGTGTTGCTGTGTACAATATTTTACGTTCATTTGATAAATATAACCGAACCCTTTATCACGTAAATACTAACGTCTCATGTAATTATTGATCTGTTATAATATAAGTCGCTTGTCGTTAACTTCAGTAACTAAACTTTAGTTTTAGAACAGTTTCTCGTTTCTAAAGACTTGTTCGTCAAAAGCGAGGGTTTCACTTTTATCACATTATTACAACAAGGTTCTTAATGAAACTTATTCTCAAAAGTATTTTATTCGACTTGAGTGTCACTAGTTTATGCTTACTACGTAACTCAAGAATGATTATGGGTAAATAAATTGTTGCTTTTGCAGAATTTCCAACACAAACCTGGACATAAATAACTAGTCATGTTTACCAAAATAATAGTTTTCCAGAACACAATTAGCATGTAAACCTGCCTTAACCTTCACATATTCTTATTTGTTCGACACACGTTCCCTGATTACATACAATTCGAATGTTCAGAACGCCGTGTAATCAGAGCCGCGGTTTCCAAAAAATATAAATTCAAAAACGGGGCGATGCCGCAATGAGTTGAAACAGAAAGTTAGTATGAGACCAATCTGGCGGCGCGGCTACATTAACGAGGCTAACACAAATAAAAACTGGCTCCGGCCGGAATATTCCAGTTATTACCGCTTTTTACCAGTTCCGAAACCGGAACGCCGCGCCGCTGATATTTGCTGAACAGGCGGATTCCATCACTTTATTTTACCAATATTTTATACTTTTTATTTTTAACAATATTTTTTACCTTGTTATTTAGGAACTATTCCATAAGGAAGGATGGAATTACATTACCACACACGCACGGCCAGATGATGAAGGTATTACGGTTAAATGTAATGTGGGTCAAGCAAAAATAATTAACTTTCGTGTCCTGAGAATTTCTGTGCGCAAACCTAGCACCATTCATATCATCATGTCTTTATTGTGTTTATTTTTATAAAAAAATAAAACTAATATATTTAATATTTTGTACATACTTTGTAGGGATTGTTGTCTGAACAGACTAGATCTAGGTCGTTGTTTGACGTTGGAGATAATCTCGCTATTTTATTTGGACAATCGTTTTCCGATAGAAGAATATTTTCTTGTATGGCGTTATAGATATGCTTTTATCCCGAATATGATATATAATGAATTTTATCGGACAGAATAATATGTAGTAGCAGATGTAAGGTTTGGGAAAATGTTTAAGGAATTATTTAATATTCTGAGAAGCAGAATACACAACGTAACAAACTAGGTAATTGTACTGTTTAACTAATTGTACTGTTTCGTAAAACATTTTAACAGTAACTTTGCTGCTGTTTGCGCTGTGCACAAAGCAAGTTATACAAAACCAGTTTCAAATCAAATCAAATCAAATCAAATGTTTTTATTTCAAATAAGCTTTCACAAGCGTTTATGAAACGTTATTGACTCTAGTTGCACGGTTCCAAAAAGTTGATCTCATGGAGAAGAATCCGGCAAGAAACTCCATAGACACTCTTTTAAAATATATTGTTTTAACATAATTTGCTGGTACATTATGCCGATAACAGGATGTGAGTGCATTGGAGGTTTATGTCATAATTAGCCTGAAGTCGGGACTAAAATTACAAGAAGGTTCTCAGCAAATGAGAACGCAATGTCAAACTAAAACAGATACACTATGTGTAAGAATACACATCATCAAAAATATGAACTAGGATAACTATAAACTACTTAGACATAAATGGCTACGATGTACTCACATTTACAGTTCCTGTTTATATAAAGTGGTAAACAATATACAAGATAATTTAGAGTGAATAAAGTAACCTCAGGTTGCCAGGGAGACCACAAGTGCACCCGTATTTTAACACCACACATTTTTATCATCAACGTAGTCCTTGATTTTGTAATATGCTTTCTTAACAAGGACCGATTTAACATAATTTTTAAATTTCTTACCGGTGAGATCGGTGACAGATTTTGGAAGTTTATTGTAAAAACGCACACAATTTCCTAGAAATGATTTATTGGTTTTAGTTAATCTAAATTTAGGTACCACTATTTTATGTTTATTTCTAGTATTATGGTTGTGAAAGTCGCTATTTATGCTGAACATATGTGGGTTTTTGCGGATATACATGATGTTTTCTAAAATATAAAGTGACGGCAGCGTTAGTATACTGACGTTCTTGAAGACTTCTCTAAGGGAATCGCGAGGGCCCATATTGTAGATTGCGCGGATGGCCCTTTTCTGCAAGATGAAAATAGAATCTACGTCAGCAGCTGATCCCCACAGCAGAATACCGTATGACATAATGCTGTGAAAGTAAGCGAAGTATACAAGTCTAGCAGTAGCTACGTCAGTGATCTGCCTAATTTTCCTAACTGCATATGCTGCGGAACTTAATCTGCGAGACAGGGCTGAGATGTGAGCACCCCATTGCAACTTACTATCAACCGTTATACCTAAAAAAACAGTTTCATTGATTAGATTGAGTTTGCTGCCTTCAAGAATTAAATTAGTTTCAACTTGTGGTACATTTGCTAATGAGAATTTTAAACATTTTGTTTTGCTAGCATTAAGTAGTAAATTATTAGCAGCAAACCAGTTAGATAGTGATTTTAGGCTCTCATTTACACTAAAAAGATTGCTATCATTCCGTTCAATCTTAAATATAAGTGAAGTATCGTCAGCAAATAGCACTATATTAGAAATCTCAGACATCATATAGGGGAGGTCATTTATATATGCTAAGAAAAGGAAAGGGCCTAAGATAGAGCCTTGTGGAACCCCCATTTTAACTACAGACCCGGGAGATGTGACTCCATCAATGCCCACTTTTTGTCGCCTCTTCGAAAGATAGGAAGACACAAGCTCCAAAGATAGCCCCCTTATTCCGTAGTAGTCTAATTTACGGATAAGCGTGTCGTGATCAACGCAATCGAAAGCTTTGGAAAGATCACAGAAGATACCTAGGGCATCCTGTGATCCTTCCCAAGCCTCTAAAATATGAGAGACTAATTTCGTGCCTGCATCAGATGTTGACCTACCCTTCGTGAAGCCAAACTGTTCATTATGTAAGATCTAGTCTAAGTTTAGACTGACCTTCCAATGTAAAGGTTTTCCGCACAATTCAAGCCCAGCCTAAACTAGTATTGTATAGTTTGATGTGTAGCCGTGCGTACCTGCATTAATTCAATAATACATAGTTTGTTCCCCGAATAGTGCATATTTTTTTATTTTTTTGTAATAATAGTCACTGAATAGTTGAATTTATATTTTACTGACGCTCAGATCAAATAAAAAGTTAAGATGGAACTTTGCGCACAAAGAAGTGAGGCCGGCTAAAACTACGCCTTGCCATGTACAACACACTATTACAATTATAGTTCCATCTTAACTTTTTATTTGATCGATAGCACTGAAGTAGTTAGTTTTACAAATAGATAGATTATTCTTTATTGTAAACCAGAAATAATGACAAGTACATGTTATAAATTATAGGTTAATAAGTTTGTAGGTATTTTTGTCAGAAACTGATGTTAAGAATAATGTTGATCATATTTTATTAAATCATTTAACGTATCGCCAATCCATCATGCATAATGAGTGGCAACATTTACTTCAATATAAATAATTTAACCACACTTGACTGGTCCGCGACGATAAATCATATTTTTATTGGATTAATGTTTCAATATTCCAATTTTGTGTCACCGGCGATACGCGGCACAATACCATCAATATATAGCGAGCGACGCCGCCGGCCCGTTCGACCTGTCATGTTGGCTCTTGACGAAGAGCGATCGTGATCACTAGCCAAACTACATAGACCTGTGCCCGCGCAGCCGTGCATCACACTCGACTACTGCGTTAAACAAATCCAAATAAAACACAGGTCTCGTTACACTGGCTAGTGCCGAAGTGACTTTTTGGACGGCCTGCACTTAAATATTGATCGCAATAACTTTTATGTGTAGTGTTATCGGCTGTTGTGTACTTACACTGAACGTACTTTATCCGTTATGAGCCGGACCGACACAAACATAGACAATAGGCTGACAACAAATTTGTACAACACAGTCGACAAACATTTTTTTGCTTTTGTTTAATTTGCGGCAGAGATAATAAAATTTATAGCTCAGAAAATAAAGGGATCGCAAATTAGGTCGAGTTTTATAAAGATAAAAGACAGTACATTTTCAGTTTATTGTGTTTCGTTGAACAATCACTTTAATAGCCACAAAATACAGGAAAGGATTTTACTTAGATTTTTTTTTTAAATTAATTAGATCGAAGTGCCTTTCTGATTACAATATAATTCCAAGTATTCCTTTAAAAATTAAACGTTAATATTGCATCTTCAACATTTTTATTATTATTTTCTGCAACACGAAATCAAAATTAATCGTAAACTTAATAAAAAAATAAGAAGAAAAAATCTTTTCTATTTAGCTGTAGGAGTTTTAATATTCGAGCGGTCCGGCCGTCAGGCGCGTATATTTTTCTTTTATCGTCGGCTGTAATGAGGGCAGATAAGCGGAGAGCGGGTGATAACCGCTGTTTGCAAGCGCCGAAGATTTGCGAGCGCGCGCTTCGGGCTACACGAACATATCCCACGATATACTCGTCAAAGTCAAACTTATACACACGATCTAAACCACACACATATCAGAAACATACACACACAACTCTTAAACGAGCAGAACTTACAAAAACTTTTTACAAGCTCAAAGTAACTAATTTAACATGCAAAGTTTGACAGCCGCGGTGCGTTGTAATTACGTCACACGAATGTGAGTCGTTCTTCAAGTTTTATGTGCGCCTAGTAATTAGCGATGAAACTGTACAGACACATTTAACAATAATACTTACATCGAGTTAGATAATTAGGGATATTTTTGTAAGTAGTTGTACTAATTGTAGGAAGGACGTTATATAAGAAGTTATTTTACAATATTATAAGCATAAACGGGAGTCACAAACCAATCCATTTATTACTTGTTGGTCGTTATATACTTGTTCTTGAGATGTAAGTTTCAGTTATAATAAAATAGTAGTAGCCGTGCTATTTATTTCTCCTATCGCAAAAGAGTTTTCAAGTTATTAAAAGCATAATATTTAATACGCACCTATATGTTTCCTAGGTTTTTTTTATGTAGCTCTCGAGTTATTAGTTCTGACATACAGTCAAAGGCACACGAGAGTCAGCCGGGTCTAAAGACCATTTTTTTAACAAATTATTATATAAAACAGTCGCCTGACCAACTGAACTCTTCCACGCTGGTAACAAACCGCAGTGTTACGACACTTAAGCTTTGTATTACAAATGAACAAGTCATTTATCAACCTCTAAACGGATAGAATTGTATGTAGCATTAACGTGGTAATGTTGCTAGACTTGTAGACACGTCACCAGGTGACAGCGATGTGGACGACGACTTTGACACCTTGGGTTTGTATTTTACAAATTGTATTTGGTACCCACATTATACTATAACTAGTCAATTTTATTTTATTCTATAACATTATATTATTTTTTTCTAATTTGTCTTGTTATACAAACTTCATTCGATAAAATGATTTAATATATTTTGAGTTCTTTTTCAAATAATTATTAGGATAATTATAGCACTTAGATTATGATTGTTTACAAATGTTTTACTAAATTACTCAAGCTGACTAACTTACCCTAGCCTAACACAACGTACTTAAAAGCTTTTATAAACAACCTCCGTCAAAGTCAACCGAAGCGTCAAAATACATCGTACTTATGACGTCTGACGTGGAAGTTATTCACATAAAAATACGTCAGTATCGATAGACGTACCGGTTTGATCCGCACGCGACGGTCCGTCTGCCAACATCTAGAGCCGTTATGACAACCATCCTTAGCCTCCCTCCCTCTAATAAAACTACTATTCAATATCAATCTTATGTTCAAGATATTAGGGTTGTTAATATTGTGTATCGATGTGTATCTGGCGCGGTCTAGTCTAGGGATGGGTTCAGCCGGGATTACTGACAATGTACACTGTATTGCATTCGATACCGAATGAGTGAAATGACGATCAATTTATTATGTGACTTAAATATAAGTGGGTCTGTAGTATAATAAATGATTCGTAATACAAATACAAATTTCTTTTGTATTCTTGTAATTATACTATCTAGGTATCACGGAAAAGTACAAAGACATTAAAAAAATATTATCAATCATTCTTATCGCCATGATTTATTAGTTAACCGAATACCTTTTTCTTTTATAATTTGTTGGCCCGAACTCTTCTTCTTATTCTGATTTTACTGAACTAGACCTACATTAATCATCAAAAGCAGTATATGCAGTTTTTATGAAAATAATGCAGTTGTCCTACCAGTATTTGAGGTTTTATAATTTGCTGAACAAGTTCAATTTATTTTAGAACCCCAGATAACAGCCTATTGCCATCCACTGTTGAAGGTAAGCCTCCTCCAAAGAGCGACAACCATCCCAGTCTTGGACAAGATATAACATTCGCAAATCCACAATCAGCAAGGGACCAAGTCACTCGCCACCGGAGACGAGGCCACGTGTCGTCATGAAGCTTCGCCGAGCCGATGGTTCCTCGGTGATTATCGCGCTTCAGTCATCGTCACCGACAAGACCCGTTAACGGGATGGCGCGTGTGTGACGTCATCCATCTCCCGCTACCTTAGTAAGGTGACATTTTAAAAATAAAATAAAAATTTATCTATTGTGCCAAAAAGTAGTACCTACCTTGTTTTAAGCCGTTTCGAATGTATTGATACAGGGATTTGACCGAGTAACTACTTGAACGGCAAGTTATATATACCTTTTACGGTTGCACCAGAAATCCTGTACTTTTACAATTAATGTACCTACTTATATCTCGTGGTACAAAGAGTACCTCTAAGAACTACTATTTATAAAATTGTTCTTGGCATGAGTGTTTGATGTGCAGTAATGAATATACAGTTCTATACTACTACACCAACATGACAAGTAATTACCGAATGGTTACATAGCTGTTACGTTATTTGTGTGATGTAATTTAAAGTTAAACATTTCAGCTGTAATTAAGCTGTACTTGTAATTGCGAGTAAGATAAAAATAAACAAGTCGCGTCGCCGTCGACACGCGCCGCACGCAACAAACGCTTAAGTAAACGCACATGTGCTGTAGTTCTATACGATGATAAGGAATAATTATCATTTAGTATAATATTATATTATTTAAATTGGTACTATCACGCCTGTTTTCAGCGAAGGGTTACCCAGAGATGTACTAAAGTAGTACACCCACAGTTCGCCGGTATATTGAAGCCAAGGGGGCGAGCCTGTTGTCAATAACTGGGCACAAATCCAATCTCCGAGCTGCTACTATGATTTCTACAAAACCCAATAACGAGCAAAGTTCTTGACCTGGGAATCGAATCCATAACCTCATGCAATGCGTCGCGAATAATTTTCGAGTTTAAGAAAAAAAAATATAATTGGTTTTAGTATAATAGTTACCTATATCAATTAGAACACAAGTACTTATCTGCTCTATAACTTCGCTGAAAATAATATTTTTCAGATTAGATTCCTGCAGCGTTTCGTATTTTCACAATACTACTCTAACTATTTTACATATCTTCTCCAAACATAAATTTAGCGTACAACACCAATGTTAAATATAAATTTCACGCAAATTAGTAATTTCTCGAAATGTTCTATTACTTGAATTAAACCACAACACACGACAAAATTATACCTCTGCTGAGAGAAGCAAGACTTACTAGCGTGTACTATATATAGAATACTGTGTATGTGTGTGTGTGTATTGTGTACCAAGTACACTCCCTAATTGCCGGGGCCGTCCTACGACACTCATTAGGCGTCCGGCGGGTAGAGCCGGACTGTTACGACGGCGACGGAGGTGACCGACTCACTCATGCTTTATTATCCCTGGGACGATCGTATGATGTCTTCATGTAATGCGATCTATACAACGTACAGAAATTGTACGTAAACACAACATAATATGTGTCATCTTACATGTTTGTGTAGGTACGGGGCTCACCGAGACCAAAATAATTATATAAACAACTAAAAACCCTTCCCTTTTTTATTTACATTTTTATTTAATCACAAAACTATCACAATATTTTGTCTCTTTCGTTTGAATGACTTTAAGGGTTAAAAAGTAACGAGAAATCATCAGTTTGTGAGTTATAACAGTTTCTACAAAGTAAGTATATTAGTGGGAGCGTAAGTAATTATTGCTCTATTTGGTGATTCGGGTAACTAAATTAATAAAACACGATTAGTTCAAATTCTTTTCGGTTTCTTAAAATCCACGCTTTGTAATGAATCGAATAGCAGATTTTCCCGTCTTTTTAAGTTTTTTTTTAGTCTACCCGAAGACATGGTGTGGTTGTAGAGTGGATGTTAAATGTACATCACGGCTCACCTCAAAGCCATAATGAAACAATAATATGAAACTAGACGTAATATGAAAATAATTTCTTGGAAAAAAGTCATCAAATAGTATTAAATTGGTTTTCATAAAAATTGCTTCTAAATATTATGTCCCGCTATAAAAAAAAACTGAGGCACAATGTCAACAACAGTCTATTGAAATAAATTAAAATATTAAACATTTAATTATGTTGTTCTAAGTTCTAAGAATCAAAACATTTCTTAGTTTGAGATTTTGTACAGATGTCTTAATTACTTTGCTTTCTCATAAAAACCGTATCGTAGCCCCGAGCTGAAATAAATGCAGACTTATTTCTTTCCTACATTTTCCTCGTAATTATCCGCGATGAGCTTAGAGGAAACACCGGAAGGAGCCTCCTACTCCACGTGGAAAAGATTCGCACTTCCGTATGAATGACCTGCTACTATTATTGAATTAACCTATATAGGTAATACTCAGGTTGTACACAAATGTTTTTAGACGAATGTCATTCTATTGACCAAGTAAAGTTATGTGACTGAAGGAAGTAAAACAATTGTCATATGATCACGACAAATCAGGCATGGATAAACGTCATACTACTAGAGTGTTACTCGTCTGGACTCTCCAATTGTACTCGTACAATGCACATGATAATAACAACCACACTTGGGCATAGCCTGACGAGTTAATGTCTCGAGTATTTTTAATCTTGTTGAAAGAGATCTTCAAGATGACCACGGTACTGTATCTTTATTACCGGATAAGTGTCCCGCAAATCCTTAAGGAATAATCCACACTCAGCCGCCCTCTATGTTACCCACGGGAGTGATTGCGCCTCAGTCTTTTCTGGGCAACACGCGATACAACATAATAACAATCATTATACTCCTTCCGTTTTGTACAACAAGCTAACACTTATCTAATAATCATCAATAAAGTCTTGTTTTTTCTATACAATTACAAGATAGATTAATAACTAATCATAAAATTGACTGGAATAATGGTAACTAACTTTAAATAATATTTAACTAAGTATCATTAGCTCGCAAATTAAATTCTATTATCACCGACATTCTATTGCCACAGTGATTCACTGACAAAGTGGTTTATATGAGCGAAATGTTTTGACAACACGCAACAACACAACAGCAACAAGCTTAACAATTTTGGCAACACAAGCAACTGAATTAATCTACAATTTACAACCAACTTTAAAACCACAGAGTACATTATACAACTACACATCTCGCATTATAAGTTCATTCGCCACAAAGCGCACTACATTGCGGCACTAAGATTAAAATTTAAATAAAGACAGCTATTCAAAGCGTCAGTATAAATACAATAAAAGTCCTGTCAGTTTTACGACGTACTTTAGGACGGCTACACACGAAGATTGGGTGCTTTATGACAAGAGCAGTGGCAGGTATTCCTTTTATTCCTAGTGTGTGCGGTGCACGTCAGAATTTATACTTTAAAATCCCTCCCCGGTAAAATGTTTCACATCGTATTAGGGTAATAGTACACTGATGCGTAGTATATTCCCGGAGATGTTGAGGTTTTATTATTTTACCTCATGCTCTAAAAAAACTTTATTACGTATTTTCCATTTATGGTTAATACTTTCAAACACGCGTCATATCTGTATTAACTAAAAATAGATATTTTTAGTTAATACAGATATGACGAAAAAGAAAATTAAGTTGATATTGCAACTTAATTTTTTTTTTAATGTCTGAAGGTATCATAAAAATGACTGGGTTATGGTTATGAATTATGGTTATTCTTGACATGAATTCTTTCATAAATAGACGACAGTATTGGTTTCAATTTTGTTTAAAAAACACAGTATAAATACCTTAAAATTTCTGCTGTCTATTTCAAATTATAGGTCAGCATTTAAATATATACAAAATTCATTTGAGAGCAAGTGACAGTGAGGCAGTTAATAGTCAGCCGTCGCTATTATTCCAAGCAACTCAGTTGAACATTATTAACATACCAGTGTTGCTATTGAAAAATTTACGCTTGAAAATAAAACTTATTTCAGTTTAAAATTTTAAATATTTTGAAATTCAGGTATAAATCTACACATCAAATTTATCATCAACGTTTAATTAAAATTATTTTAAGAAGTCAATTTTAAAATTATTCAAATTCATAGAATTCTTTTATATACATAAAAATGATATCATTTTTTCTATGAAATACTCGTAGCAGCTCGGAGTCTGGATTTTTGCCCGATTAATGGCAATAGGCTCGCCCCCTATTACATGGGACCTAAACATACCGGTTAAATGTGGGTGTTTATTAGTACACCTCTGCCTAAACCTTCGGGGAATACAGGCGTCATGGTATATGTTTATCATTTTTACGTGAATTTTACAATAGGTATTGGTTTCATATTAAAATACTTCAACCATTGTTTCTTAGGTCCATTTTTTGGGCATGCATCATCTTAAATATAGATTTCAATATTTTATTTGACACTATTGATATAGTGTGTAGCAGCCCGTGTTTATCCGTATTCGTGTAGGTGGCAGCGTTATATTCGACTGTGCATTATTATTGTCGTGTTCCGGAGATGCGGTGTATTGTCGCTGTTGCTTTTTGTTGGCGCACCGCACCGTAGCGCTCCGGCCCTAAGTAGTTGCCCTGGGGGACACCCGAGCCCGTACTACATTGCAATTGCACTTTTAAGATTTTAATTAAACCTTTGATAGTTGTTTCTGCGCTGGTTACATTTGTTTTTAGGAAGTTTTGTTTGATTAACAGAGTTCAGATAGAGTGGATAGAATTTTTGATAATACCAACGATAAGCTGTCCAGGAAATCTGCATCTATCTTTAGATACATTATGTCAATGATAAGTGAGCTCAATATTAACAAATTTTAAGTCATAACACTTTCACATTACTCAGTAAGAAAAAGTCCCACTTGTACGTATACTGCACAAGTCACAACTCATAACTCACAGCATACGGCAGTAATTCGCTCATTAAAATCAACGTAGCAATTCATGCACTTTGCTGGGCGCTATTACGTAACCATTTGAAAGCGCATCCGTATTTTAAATTCTCACAAAATGTGCGAGCAACATCAAAAGTGTACAAAATAGAGGAGGCAGTTCACTCATCGCCTTTTGAAGTGCTAATTCGAGTCGGGTGGGTAGCGCGGATTCTCTTTGGCGGTAAATCGAGCTGAAAAACATAGTGGCCACTGCAACTTGACGGTGCCGCCCACCAGGGAGGGGCTGAGGGGGGGGGGGGGAAGCTGATGTGGAATTAACAAGTCTCCGCAGAGCGACGTTGATGACGTATCAAAGTATTAGAGTTATACTTAATTAGCTTTTAGAATGTTTATTGGCTTAGTTAATCAGTGACTGTATATTTTGACATCAATAAATTAAGTACGTGAATTCGATTCGATCGAATTCAATTTAATATAGATTCGTTATTTATCGCGTGATTAAAATTTTTATTCGCTATTTACCTACCAACAAATTTCATTTAAGTTATTTCCCCCTCAAAGGCAAACAAGTATTTTATTTAAAATAACTTAAAGTGGAAATGTAATATTTTTTCGCGAACATGGTACGAGTGGTAAACTTGTATCGGCTGGCGTCGACGCTGGCTCAAAGAGGTTCTATCGCAAAGTTTGATTAACCCCGAGCGCCCGCCCAGGCCTCGTTGGGCGGCACTGGGCAGCGTCGGGTGGAAAGCCTTATATCGGTCAGACAGTATGCAAATTGACATGATCAGGTTTGGGAATATTTAACCCCGCAAGTGACACTTGTACTTTTTGTGGTCATTATAATTATTGCTTAAATTCCTTTTATTAAATGTAAATGAATATCTGTTCCAGTCTTATTCCTTATGGTTTCAATAAAGTCAATTCAACAGTACCAAGGTACATAGTGTCAAATGTAAGTTTTTGCCACGCCTGTTCACGCGAGTCACGAGACAGCCACAAATCATCCATAGACTAATCCTGTTGAAACACACACAAACCTTGAGCTCGCGGTACCTACTGATAATAATAATATCTGCCGCGGAAGTTTATCGAACTAATTATACGATACACGCGAACGTACTCACAAGTGGAAGGTCATAAAGCTGCAAGTTGTGTGGCACGCCTCTTCCCCCTCCCCCCCCCCGGCGGGCCAATGTAACTGCTGCTACATAAACTACTCATGTTAGCTGAAGACGTGTCGACTGCTAATGATAATGTTTTCATTAGTGTGGAATTAGATTTGTGTCACTTACTTCACATAATAAGGTAGGTACTGCTATAAACTTATATTGTTATCCACTATAATCCAACAACAAAAGTGTGCTATCGACATACGTAGATTGCAGGTATATTTTCCATTTTAAATTATAAAAACAGGGTGCGTCTATTGCCACTGAAGAAACCCAAACTCCAAGCTGCAACTGACAACTTTATAGAAAAACTCAATAGACCTGATTGTCCATAACCTCATACTTAGCAGCCGTTTCTTTTTAAGTAACCCTGTAATAGAGTTCTACCGCCCGCTCGTGGTAATCGTTTACTCATTTATTTTTAATGCGAAGCTTTAACGTTTTCGGTACCTACTTACATATTAATAACAATTGATTTATTGAAAAAAGTGGTACGCAGCCGAAACACCTCCATTCCCTTTAAATATATTCGATAGCGACGACGTGAGCTAATGGATCGTTAAACGTTACGATCACGCGTCGCTGACGACGACTCAAACTCAAATTATCCCGTGAAAGAACCGTGAGCGATGTGTTACCTTCAACAGACGTACCTGTGTGTTCCTGACTTCCTTATAATTATGGTGCTATTATTATAGTGCTCCCGCTTAAAATTATTAAATGAATTAATAGTGCGTACGGTATTGGTTTAGGCATCAATCAGGAAGTTTAGATCCAAGCTCGTACGCACTTAGTCCAACTTATTTAAGAATTATGTGACGAAAAACCGAAGTAATGAGGATGTTGGGTGTTTTTTTTACTACTTTTAAAGTCATGTTACAATCATGTCAAGAGATACTGTTATTATCTCCATGCGTACGGTTCGCTAAGCCCACTATCACACCGGTACGTGTGGTGGCCTGGCAGGGGAGCCGCCCCGTGCTCATCCATCACGGTGTAATCCTTTAGGGCCCTTACAACATCCAGCTAAGTTATGGGGTACTCTACCCTTACTTAGCACCAGGTAATCCGCCAAAAGTATAACAAAATTATGGATCACGTCATCAATTAAAGTAAGTGAAATTAAAGTGTAAAATTGCTCAGTATGATAGAAGTTTATTATTTTTTGTAACATTAATTAAATATAAAGCTGCACTTCGCAAACTAATTAACAAAATTGTGATTATCCATTATCGAGGCAAATAATGTCACTACACTGAAATGAGTTTTAAATACAAATTAAAATACCGTAACACTACGGCGCGCGCGTAGCATCTCTATGTGAGTGCTACGCGGGTGCTACGCAGGTGCTACGCCGCGTAGTAATCCATGTGTTTGTAGAAGTGCTACGCTTAGCGTCGAGCACCGACTCGTCATTAATAACTACGTTGAACACTAGTGAGACCGTTTTATGTTTAGATTAGTTGTTCAAGTTTTTACTGCAGAACACAATTATATCTGGGAAAGCTTAATTTAAATCTTTTGCAGATATGGTACTCAAACTTAAAACTATAATTGTATGTAATTTAGCGAAAAAACATCAACTAGTGCTACTATTCCTATCTAGACTTATCCCAGCATTTTAAACGAATTAACTATCCAAAACTGGTATTTTCACGAGTTAACTAATACGGTCGGGGCGATTTATGTAGCCTACGCTCATAAATTACCAAACGTTTTAATAACAACTACGCCAGTGATTATAATTCAAAAATTCATTGTAAACTTGTCACGATAATATATGGGTATAACGCGTGCATACACTATACATTATATTCCCCAACGCGCCACACTATTCATTATTAAGTCTTTGTATTTTGAACTGTGATCCACCTCATCCACCACATAGAGTGAGGTCTGTGATAGTCTGAAACCACACTGTAACCCCAATTTTTAGTAGTCTCGATAAAGTCTTTAGTAAATACTGAATAATTAGACAATAAATTCTAGTCTTATCCTACGGGTTGTGTAAGAAATCAAAACAAACCTTACAAATAAAGACTTATTGACTACTAGCTTTCGCCCGCGGCTTCGCCCGCATGGTTTGTTGATAAAAAAGTAGCCAATGTCCTTCCCCAGGCTACAGACTATCCATATCAAACTTCATCACAAACGGCTCAGCAGATTAAATTTTTTAACTACAATATGCTCATATAAACTATGTTACATGATTTGTTTCGTTCAGCGAAAAGACGTCATGTAGATTTTCCGAATACGAAACACGTGAGCAAGCTACGTATAATTTCGGATATATTGGCTTCCACATAAAATATACTGTCGCGTACTTTTATTTAAAGCCGTTTAAGACAAACAATTCCACAATACAGTTTGTTCGAAATAAGTAAGATCGGAAGTTGTCTGCAAGTGGTTTAGAAGTGGTAAATTTTAATAGAAAGAGTCGGTGTAAAGATAATTAGAGTCGTATATGTTTCACATTTCTAATTATTTTGTGTACTAATTTCGATATTTATGTATTAAAACACTTAATTAATCGATTTTATCACCGCGGTAGTTCGGAACGGCTAACTTCCGATCGGCTTACTTATTTCGAACAAACTGTACATTATCTTCATTTAACTCCAACGGTTTAGGCAGCGCACGCCAAGATAGCTTTCAGAGGGCAGGATTTTTTCCGATTTACTTGATACTTATCGTAACATTATGGCCAAAATTACACAAAATCTTTATGGATTGTAGCCTATGTGTTATTCTGATGTATAAGCTATATTACTGTAAAGTTTCATCAAAATCCGTTCAGTAGTTTTTGCGTGAAAGAGTAACAAACATCCATCTATCCATCCATCCATCCTCACAAACTTTCACATTTATAATATTAGTAGGAGTAGGATAGGATAAGAAGTAGGATAGGATGTCATTTTTTGTTAGCTACATAGGACTAAGATCATTATTATCCTAATGCCTATTATCCTACTGCTAATAATATAATAAAATCAGAAATAACTTTTATGCTACATTTTCAACTTGGTACATATTTTTTGTTTATTTTCAGATATAAGCCAAGTTAATATTAAAATTAAGTGCAATCAACAACTTGGTTAGTATAATATTTCAATTTTGCAACAGTGAATACAATAACGCACTCCCACATTTAGCCTCGAATAAATTGTCGCGAGCATAACTGTTTTATTTAAATCGCCGACGATATAGGTGCTCGTTTTTCGGTACAAGCGGCACTGAGCGGCAACGAGCGGCACGGAACGGTAACGTACAGCAGCGGCACGGCAACCGCTCTTAGCTGTAATGACACTCATAAAGTCGCGCGGCTTAAATGAAACGAATATTGTTTACGCTCGCAGACTTCGGGATTGAAATGTGATTTTTATATGACTGTTTTGTGAGTCAGATTTAGTCGTAAAATGCGGATAATTTTATGTCCGATACGAATGTTGTTTTGTTTTTTATTCATAAAACAATATGTTAATTTCTTATGAATATAATAATATATAATAATAACTTTATTAACAATAATGGAGAAGACAAACCTTTCATACAAATCCCAATTATTTGTGTCTAGGAACTTAAAACATGTCACTTATAAATCAAGGGTAAAAATAAATATTATGACTATGAGTTTGTTATAACAACGCAAGTTTGGCGCAATGACGCAAGTTTTTTAACAATAATAGCCTCTAACATTATTCATTAGCACATCACGTCCTATGCCTAAAGTACGTCACCTTACTTGCTATGCACCTAACTCTTTTTAAAAACACACTAATGCTTCTCGCTATTTCTTAATGTTCCTCAACGAGTTCTTATTGTCAAGTGGGTCACTGTTACTCAAGGAATCTGGTTTAATAGCAGCTTCATTAACCCGGAGGTAATAAACACAGCTCCAGACCGTTAACGCTTCAAATGCCCTGGTTTAATCCTAGTTTAAATAAATGTTTCGTAACATACGGAATATCTTTGGCATCAAGTTTAACAGCTTATAGAATAGGCAGTTTTAAGTTCTTCTATTGTTGATATCTTTTTTATTATTTTGAACTAGCTTACCGCCCGCGGCTTCGCCCGCATGGTTTCTCGGCTTTTAAAGGCATGTAAAACTTCCTCTTCAATCACTCTATTTATTAAAACACCGCATCAAAATCCGTTGCGTAGTTTTAAAGATCTAGGCATACATAGGGACAGACAGCGGAAAGCGATAGTGATAAAACCATATGATGATGATCAATATTCAATATGAACCATATCATCATGAACCATATCATCATGAACCACTTACTAACGATAATGTTGTGTACCACAACGCAGAGTATCAACGCACAGCGGAGTGCTCGCCCTCCACAGTCAACACATACGACGTGTTGACGTGCTGACGTGGTGACGTGCAGAGCGGCGCACAGTTAACTCTGTCCGACTTAGCACTGTGCTGTAGCTTCAGTCAATTTAAGCGCACCTAACATGTTTTAGGTTAAATCGACTTGACTATAACAATTACATACTATCACGTTTATATTCCCCGACGGGTTAGACGGAGGAGTACTAATGTTACTCACAGTTTGCCTGTATGGTTAAGTCCCTAATGCCATTAACCGAGCACAAATCCAAAAAAACTTCTTGTTCTACTTAAGACTCGAACCCAGAACCTCCAGTGTAGCAGTTGCCCTTACGATCACTAGATTAAGAAGACACTTCAGAATGGGGATTTTTAATCACATTGCCTTGAATTTTTGGGCATTTTTTGTAACCTTTTGTTGACTTTAACATGCATGCAGCATGGAAGCAGCATCTCATTTGACATAATGGCGGGTGATTTTGGCGGTAATTCACGGCGCACTGCAACTGAATCACTTGATGACAGTGTGCACGGTGCGCGGCACATCTGCACGTCGCGTCGTGCGGTAGCAAGTGTCGCCCTCAGTGACCCCGCGTAAACACCGCTTTATTTAGCGTCACGCTCTGAGCGCGCTGGTTGCGTTGCCCAACACTATTGTATACGACTTTGTAGAAAACAACGAACTTTGCAACAAAAATGTTAAAGTTACATTTTTAGATGCACATTGTTTAAAATTTAAGTCTAACTCTAGCAGCGTGCAAGCATTTTTGGTTCATTTTGATTACGTAGTTGCCACCATTTGTAGGGATCAGCGAAGTCAGCCTATAGAATTTGGACTGTGGGTGATCCCTTCTTAACTCATCAAGACAAAATCATAAAGCAAGTTAAACTATCGATATATTCGACCAGTAACCTTTTCAAAATACCGGCCATAGACGCGGAATACATTATAAACTGACTCCATATAGGCACGTAGTTAACAAGTTGCTAGCTAGATGAAACCAGCCTGTAAACGCTAGATAAAAAGCACAATTCACACAGCGACGGTGAAAATAGGACGTAACACAAATATGACTTGTCGGCCGCCTGTCACGTATATTCTTTATCACGTTGCTTATATTTTGAGAAAAGCTAGTTTTACTAAATCATTATCTGAACCTTAGGGTATTTCACACCTGACGGGGCATTGGAACACAATACACCGTTTCAGTGAGTTCTGGTTTCACGCACTCGTGGGCCGCGCAACTATGAACAACTTCAACTACGAGAGCTCTCGATTCACGGAGCCGGAGATATCGACTGTTTAGCGCTTATATTTTGACCATTAACGAGAACAGTGACGTAAATTATATACTATTTTATACATTGGCATGTTATTTAACTATTTTGCGTTTCATAATTATGAGCACGGCACTTATTGCCATTATTATCCATTTAGCAGATTTTTATAAAAGACGCGGATGCTCCTAAAACGATTTTTATCAAATAAGAGACACTACAAGTACGACTACTACTCAGTCGTGTATGTAACTGAAATCTCAAAGCTTGTTTTATTTTAACCAGTATCCGATACTTTGATAAAATGGCACAATGTTAAGAAACAAGATCTAAGACATGTAGGGACTTGTGTATAGACGACAGACGTCGACGGCTTCTTGTCTTAAACAATATTACTGTGACAATGATGTCAATCTGCATCCCCTACACGCGTTGTACAAATATAAATTGTTTCGATACATACGAACATAAAGTACGTTATTGTTTATGTTTAGAGTAAAATAAGCTCGGCGCCGAGCTCGAGCCAGCGCACAGTAAAAGGACTCGTAGCTTTGCAGCCATGCAACGTTTGACACGTCAGCTGTGACTACCAATGTTATGTAATTCTTGAAATACATACGAAAATATTATAATTATGTGTTAAGTTCACATTACCTATTGTAAAGTTGTAAGTAGTGTAGCTAATTTATAACTTGAGAGGTAATCAAAAATCGTGATTCCAATTTCTGCCCCTCTTTTTTCATATGTACAGACGTTTTATAGAAGCGAAAAAAATTATCCCAAATAGAAGTGTAACACAAAAACTGCAAAAGCTGAAGAAATATTTAGATTGACAATATTATTATGCAATATTAGGCAGGTTTATCATCACCAAATCGTATCTCATATTGAAATCTGTCGTGTGCGCGAGCGCGGTGTGCACCACATGCGGCTGCACACACATTACGTGCATCACTAGACCCTCGTCATTACACACTGAGGTTTCGGGGATCAATCAGATCGCATCAGGTGCGTTGCACACAACATTCTCATTACTAAAACCCACGCGCACGCTGCGGGAACCGCAATGTGTGAACGTCCACGTCGTGGCACCTCATCTCAAGGTGGGCAGAATACAACACAAGTCATTATAAATTATTTTTATTTCTTATCACTTAATTATTGACCGTATAAAATGAGTTAAAAGTGCGCATAACTATCGAAATAACACCGAGCAGTCAGCTAGAATAATCGCACGTAGAGGATTAATTAGCATCAGTGATTAGTTCCGCAAGTGACAGACGAGTGCTTGAGGTGGTGCCGTGGTGGGGCCGGGGGGCGGAGGGGCTCGGGGGGGGGGGAGCGTCACTGCGGGCTGAAAGGCGACCGACCAACTACTTGATAAATCGGATCTATAGGATTCAAAGAAAGTAGAATTGATGGATTTCTTGAAATTTTACGTTCAATGTGATTTCGTTTGTGGATCCTTGAGCGGTCGGGGTGATTTATTATGTAGCATTTTCTGCGTCATATTGAGGTCGACTCTCAATGCTATTCATGCAGTTAATATCAGCTCTTTTCTTCGAAAGACTCTAATCTGATTGACACAAAGCAAGTTGCTATATCGAAAAAGTATCAATTTAGTCCAGCTATCAAGGCGTCTAACCATAGATAATTGCACACTACATCAACACAACACCATTGAATGCAGTTGGGCGGTTCGAGGAACTGCATCAGGTAGCCTTAGAATGGTTACTCATCGACAACTTAATCGTAACGAGCATATTTTGAGAAGCGGCCTTCTCCTTTCTCACCTTCCCCTTCCTTTTCCTAAGGCGCGGTAACGCATCTGCAACTCCTTTGGTATTGCAGATATCCATGGGCGGCGATGACTACTTACCATCAGGTGGCTCGCCAGGTGGTTTGCCGAGTTATACCATAAAAAATCAACCGCAAAAAATATCTCCCGGGGTTTGATACACAGGCGCTGGTTGCGAGTACTACGCACGGGACCTTTTTGGTGGACCGCGTTGATATGTCTATCGGTGTTATGTCTTTCTAGGGCGACCTCTCCTGACGCTGCCGCTGACATTAGCCTTATAAATTCCATTCGTTAATCGCCTTTCATTCGTTCTGTCAGAATAGACAGAATATTTATTTCAAATCGTGTCACTAAATTATCTTTCAGTCCACAACGTTGTCTTATCACAAAGGGCAAAGAAGTCTGTAATAAGTAGATGTTAAAAGTATTCATTAACCTTACATAACATTTCAGATCCTCCATGCCCAGTCCTCAATTGCTTAGAAAAAAGCAAACTAAACATTTTACAGCTTTTCTCTGTCTCTTTAATATACTGAGTCTCGGCCGCTTCTGATCGCATGTCACTAGGTTAAAAGCTCCACGTGACCCAATCAAGTGTTACATATATAAAAAGGTAGGTAGGTACGTGTCGTCGCTCAGGTGTTCCCCTCCACCAAGTTTTAATGATCCGGTGCTTGGTTCGCGATCGGCGCGTTAATTAGCGCGCGCACTTTGTGATCACAGGATCGCCACACTTTCCTCTCTACAACACAAAATTGCGCTAGTGAACTTAATAAGTTTTTTCATGGAGTTTAAATTCTTGCGCCGCTTACCAGCTTAAGTTGTAGGTGGTACTTGTCTTATATTTTACCCAACAGTAGGACAGCAATGGCTAAGGAAAATAAACAGAAAAAACGCAACGCAACTAATTTCAGTTTGCGTATGTTTTTTTCCTGTGCCGTGGGTGCAGTTCCAAATACAAATTCGCTCAAATCATTAATTCCTTTGCAAACATGGGTATAAAATTCAATATTATACTAAACTAATTAAAAGTAAAGAAAAAGATGAAATCACCGAGCAGGTAACAGACGTGCTGGTCTCGGCCACCTCCTCGGCTCCCTCCCACACGTAACATTATACCCTGCTCTTTAGCTGGCCTACGCTGGGAAAAGTACTTTTACCAAATGAAGTACGCATGCCAGACATATTGAAATGCCAAGGTGAACATGTTACTCTTATGAATTTTGATCAAAAAGAAATATTAGTTACAATGTTCACATTCAACACCTACCTACTTTATAATGCTGCGTGTAATAACCCACCCAATAACCAACTCGTATCACAATTATCATATTATTAAATTCACTTAAAAAACTAATCAAGAAGCATGCATCTTTTCTTTATTTCTTTCTTTCATGCAAGAATCGTAGCAAAATGGAAAATATACCAAACATAATAAAATATCAAAATATCAAAACTTAGTTTAAAATTTTCTTAAAGACAAAAATATAGAAAAATTATGTAAAGTAATTTATTTTTTGTATATTTAGCTCGTTCGTTCGTTGTACAATGCATTTAGCATTTCAGGTGCAATAATCAGATCACAGCAGCTTGCCTAGACGTGTGGCGTGCACACCTCAGCCGGCCACGCCCCGTGCTACATTCAGTGCTGACCGACTCCGGCCACAATTGCCCCAAAGTAACTAACTACACTACATTCCGTAAAGCGAAGTAAATCATACCTCTCTGCAACCGTTATTATAATTCACTAGGCCTTTTTACGTGTAGGTATGGAGAATAATGTTATTATTTTGAATTATGTTATATGTTCGCGAGCCGATCTTTATTATTAGTGTTGTTAACTTCGCGTGAATACCCTGTCAAAGTCACGCGTGTACGAGTAAGTATAATAATCAGAAGATCCATCGCAGACCTTGTGTTTCTCGTCAAAATCTGATTGTTGAGTAGCAAATGGGCGCCTTGCTCTGGGGAAATCCAGATGTTGTGAGCTCTCATATTAAATTTATACAAACCCTTATATACCGTACAGATATCCGTACATTATTTTAATATTTTTTCCAAGCAACGGTGACGGTTGCCTCACTAGGTTATACCGTTATATTAGTAACAAAATTATTGATGTGTCGGTCTTCCGACATTGATGCGTGTACTGCTGAACTGATCTGAAGCCATAGGCCTTCTGTCCGTCTCGCTCCGTGTCCGCGGCCTAACCCTTCCCCGCGGCCCGAGCCTCGCGCCAAGTATTTGCATAAATATATTAACCCGTGTAATGGCGTGCATGCTACTGACAGCTGGCGAGGAACATAACACACCTCGCGCCTTCACGCTGAGCGATTAAAAAAGTTTTTATAAGCATACTACGCTCTTATTTCATTTGTAAAAGTTACGAGTAAGTAGCGATTATATATCCCTCTTATTGGTGCGCTCGCCAATTCTGGGTTACAACTTCAAAACTCAAATACCTTTTTATATATTTTTTTATCGGCACAAAGTTCTTAATGATTCGTGCCGTTTACAAACTCACACTAGACTATTATGACGGACTCTGGTCTAATCCTTGTAGTTCCAAAAGAAAGCTTGCGCATAGCTATAACAATATTGAAGAATTTCGCGCAAAAGTGATCTTACACAGAAAACTTAAGGTCAAAAATATTGATGAAAAGTTAGCGAAATCCCAAAGATCTCAAACAACTTTAAGTATTGATGGACACTTAGCATAAACTTTTCAAAGCAGATATTTTACCAAAGTTTCAAAAGTTTTCGGCAATTATTTCTTTATGACAATACAGTATTTATAGTATCTATCAAAAACAATACCTTATTAGAGTTTCTAAAACAAACTAAGTAGATTGCTGCGGTTAAACATAGAGCTCAATTATTATTTTCTTAAACTAAGATACTTCTCACATTCCCTCTAGCTTTGTTCTCATACGTTACGCGACATTGTATCGACTATAAAAAATAATATAGTTAATAAGATAACGTGTAATGCTCTACAAGCATTACACGTTCTCATCAGATCGAATTACATAACAAACATGAAGGTTTTATGAACGACGTACACAAGCCTATAAAATAATATCATCTTGTAATGTTATAACATTGTAATGTATTCGCGGAACAAGAACAACTCGAGACCTCACCGCTGCTCAGGGAGGAATTAGTGACAGGTACACCGCATCAAGCCAGTAGCATCACACAATAGCCAGACAGATGAGATAATTGCTGTAATTGGTTTTTTTTCTTTGTAACGGAAATTTGATAAAAATATATACTTAAAATAGTAGTTCTTAATTGTAAAATATGACTGCTGCGTTCTTAATTTTCTGCCTACAAATCGTTTGAATGAAGTTTAAAGGAGATTTTATAATCAAACTTAATTAAGCTACTACTTAATATCTGACAAATGTTATTTAAATATGAAGATAAAACTTAAAATAAGATTTTTTTTATTTAGAAGTTAGTTTAAAAATATCCTCAGTACTTTTTTAACGAAAATTTTACAATGCAGAAAAAAGCCCAAAGCGGTTTTCCTACACCACTTGGTATTGTTTTTATAAAAAGCAAGACGCGACGCAACAAATACCCAGAACCGCGTTTCTATCTGCAACAATAATTTATTGATGCTTAATGAAACTACATAAAACAACGGCGCAATGTGTCAATTAGAGACACAAATACGTCATTTGTCAGTTAAACTGAAACGAAAAGCCGTGTGTGGACGAGACAATTCTACTAAGCTTTCAGTTAGCCTACAGATTGTATGCGCAGCACTGACGTCACTAACCCTGTGTCCGTCTACACAAGGACTTAGTGTATTGAGTCAACATTAAACCCCATTGTAGGTACGTGTGGACGACAGGGGCGAGGCCTGAGGTGAGGAGAGGGAGGAGGCTTCCTACAGGATGAGCGAATAAAAGGCAATAAGTTATTGCAAACGGCTCGTCCCGATAGCGCGGCGATTCCACGTCTTATTCCGATTACCACTCGCTGCTCGATTTACTCGAATTATAAATCGATTACCACTAGAACAAATTCTGTTTGAACAATCGTTTACCAGCTACTTATCTATATTTAGCTTTCGATTACGATTCAAATGGTGGTGTTCAAGTTGTATCACTAACACTTGTTTCTTTGCAAGATAAATTCTTAGAATATGTATATGAAGTTATTCAGTTCGTTAAGTCTTAGCCTGATCGTAATGAAATTTTGATATTATAATTATCTAAAGGTCATGTTTGTTTGTATGCCAATCTATTTTTTATTAGATAGGTAGGTATATGTTAATCAGTCCAAATATAATTATCCAATTGTTATAGATCATTTGTCAGCTAAGTAGTCGGTTTGAATAATGATTCTTTAATTATTTTAAATAGTATTTACTTAAGTATTTAAAGTGATTTTATAAATAGACTCTTACGAGCTGCCCAGAATCGGGATGGTTGGCGCCCTTTGGGGGAGGTCTACGTTCAGCAGTGGACGGCAATAGGCTGAAGTGATGATGATATTATATAGACTCTGGTCTTATCCCTCTAATTCTGAGAGAAGCTTTTTGCCCGGCCAGTAAGAAAGTAGAATGGGTTGATGATAAAGATAACATGATATTTCTTCAAAGAAATATTATATGCTTGAAAACGTAGGCAACAAGGTTTTCATCGCTCGGCTGCTCTTGACATCTCTGGCTTACAGCTCTTACTATAAAATATAAGTGAAACGACCCATTGAGTCCAACGAGAACATTATAATTCGCGAACGTTTAAGTTAATATACACTCACTTAGTTCTCACTTGTGGATAGATGTTTATTGTACACCGTTATTGTTAGTTATTTTAATTAATTATAGCGATCAAAACTCCAAGCCACAAAGGATTTAGGTCTTACAGATATTCAATGACGATTAGGTCCTTTGTACAAAACTAAATTGTTTAATAATTATGTTAAAATTACCTTTGAATCGAAATTATGGCTTTTTATTTAGAGGTGTACTTGTCTAACAACATTGTCAAATTATTTCTGATACGACATGTAAGTAATTATTCAATACTGTAATTGCAATTACTGTTATTTTTTCAATATCAATTAAGCAAGGGTCACAAAGACCACAGTATTTCGAATAATCGATTATATATTCACACAATCTCATCACGGAACGATTCGTTCACATTCTGATATTTATAACGCCAGTTTAGTTGACACTCTTACTCCTCCTGAAATTGATGATTTCGAAGAGCTGTCGGAGCGAACACTTACAGGCGAGGGATCGAGGTATTTTTGTCGGATTATTTGAATAAAATAAGAACAAAGCTGATGAAATATTTCGTATAATGTTTCCATTTCAATAAATATGGCGTCGAGCGCGATGCGGCTCCCTCGATACACGTGCTGGGCTTCGTCACATTACTCAATAGTTTTATTGTAATGTAATTTATGATAATTCAAGGAAATTAGTATTAGACACGTTTGTTTGTTTGGACGGCAGAGGCTTAACAAATATATAATCTGTTATCATGAGAATCCACACACAACCGCGACGAGATTTAGTTAGACTGCGGCAGCGATAACAGTGATAACCAGTGGCGTGCACTCCATACAAGCAAATAAGCTCTGCATACCCTGTAGTCCTATGTATTTAATTAATAATAAATTTATTCCCCTCTAATGATAAATAAATGTAATTAAAAAATGGTAATTTAGCTTGCGCACCATCTATTACTTTTTTTTAAGAACTAATTCGTTGAAGCGTCGATAACTTGCGCGCGCCGCGTCATTCAGCTCCGCGCTGGTGGCGCGCTCTGCTGAGATAAGCAGTGCACCTCGCTGCTTATTCTTCATACAATGCATTTGGACGCATCTCGTGTAGTGCACGGCAAAAGTGTGACTGTGTGCGTGTAAATATGAGCGTGTGTGACAGATTTAGAAGCACTGCTTATTTGCTTTGCGACCAAATTAAGAACCCGCAAAAGCAGCGCATATTGTTTATTGCAGAGGGTCAACGTTTTTAGTCGGATTGACCAATTGATCGACTATATTTTTATTCATTCCAAATTTTTTCGCCATATTGTTTTTCTTGGCGCAAGTGATTGATTGTCGAGTAATTTTTAATAAGTTTATTATTGTAAAATAGTAATATTAAACTCGTAAAAATTGAAAAATATACCTGTGAGACCTGTGTAGGTGAAGTGTGTTTAAACAAATTAAAATCTGGCGCGTTTTCGACATTATTTTTCTGAGGAAAAAGCTAAATTGATTTCAAAGTTAAGGTCAGTACTCAGTTTGGATTTAACTCGAAGAAAGGGATATATTACTCGTCATTTTAATAAAAAGTTTTATGATATTACTGGTTAACTGGTTGTGTACATACAAACAAATTGTATTTTTTCCATTGTATTTTGTTTACTTATCGCGATAGTAAGAATATTTTCGATAAGAGACAGGTAGGTGGGGAAGATACCTAGAAAAAGCTGAAACTGGTCAGTTTTTTATTGCATACCCTGTCTGAAATCTCTGTGCACGCCACTGGTGATAACAAGCATTAAATGCTTATAATAATAGTAACAAGCCCCGCGAGCCGAACTAACTGTAGATGTTTATTCAAATATAATCCAATACGTTATTAATATAAGCTGCAATATCAATATTCAAGCGACGTCAGACGCATCATATCGGTTAAACTGTCGCCAGTAACTCGGAGAGCTAATCAAAGGTACACCCTACACGCCGCCCGCGCCCGCGCCGCTCAGACAACAACACAATAATATGTCGCTGCATCGTTGGAGATACCTGCTGTATTCCAACAAGAAACAGCGTGCAGAAGGTCAACTACTTTATTAAACAAAAGATCTAAAACCATGTTAAAGTCCTAATAATCATGATCACTCTAAATTGTTCATAACAACATCATTATTATCCCTGATACTAGTAGTAGTAGTAGTAGTGCCTCGCAGGCATGTATACGTATGAATGGGTCGACACGAACGGGGAAGTACTACCCTCCTACAGAATATCGCCATCAAGTAGTAGTATGTATACTGTTACGTTTCGTACTGTGAGTGTGGACCGCCGGAGTTTTCCCCTTTCCCCTTCCTTTTCTTTAAATAGGCTCGGCAACGCATCTGCAACTCCTTTGGTTTTGCAGATGTCCATGGTCGGCGATGACTACTTACCATCAGGTAGCACACCAAGTTATCTCATAAAAAAGACTGGCGAGAAATTTGCTTTCAGTTGATAGATTGATTTGAAAATGTTTTTCAGTAGATTTTTTTCGTAGGTATTAGTTACTTAATTCTTTCTTATCATTATCATGGGGACATCTCATGCACATCCGTATTGATAGAGTACCTACTCACTCCTCGAAGCACCCTTAAGTTACTTTAAGTGTCTTTCAGAAATTATTTGTTATATAAAGTAAATCTATTGTGGTTTTCTGTAAATGTCGCTATCATGCTACTCGATACGAAGCTAGGTGCCGGCGCGCGGCGTCGCCCGGCGTGTCCACCTACGGTTATTACGACCGACCGTCGGGTGACGACCCCGGTCCTCGGCACGTACGAGGCTTAATTAAATCCCGACAAATGTTCGATTGCATTTACATTGCTTCAAAACCGATCCCACCCTAAAACGAATCGACACAACTATTCGAACTAACTCTCGTTGTTTTAAAACTGCATTTTAAAATGAAACTCTTCATTTGAACTGGCCGCTCCGTGATTTTAATTAAAGTTAAAATATTTTTGTGTACACAACCTGTGTTGTAACTATGAACAGTACCTATTAGTAAGTCTGGCAATGTTATGTTATGTAAACATGGCTACAATAAGAGGCTAGCTTAATCTCGATTTGTATAGCTCGATTTGTAGCCGTGCGTACAATGAAAACTGCATTTTATTTTTGTCGACTAATAAAATAATATAATTCCTGTTATTTTACTTCACCGAATAATATTAAAAACTAAGTAAAATTCGTTTTTTTGAGTTTTTCATTTATGTCATTTTAAAGAATAAACAAATAAATTGACAATTTTAATTAATTGTGAATATTACATTAGTTTGCACGAGTTACTCAAGTCCACATCAGCTAATAACTTACGTAAAGCAGTTATAGAAAATATTCATGGAAATGGATTAATTTCATAGTTTAGCGTGCGGTTGACAGTTTTAAATAACTTTTTTTGCGGCGCTAATATAAAGTTTTATTATGTGAATATATTTCTCGTTTCGTTAGTTTTTTGTGAATGTCCGCGTACCAACAAAAGTTTTATAAACTTGTGTGACTACAGCTTTGTGCGAATGATATGTTTATTATTATGTAGTACATATAGTAAATGTACTGTATTGTAATTATTTAACATTTTAAACAGAACAACTGTATGTATATGGCTCTGTGAAGTACTAACAAATTATTATTATTATTGTGTGATTGCGGGAGCACGAGCGTTCAAGTATTATGTAACGCAATTTTTGGAGATTTTCGACCCCCCCCCCCTCCCGCCCTGTAACGCATCGCACCTTTTACAATACCTAACCTAAATTCGTTGCGTAAAACTTGAAAGCTCCCTACGGTATCAGCTCAGTTTGAAGTTTAAGTAACTTACGTAGGTACAAGACGATACTGGTTGTGTTCACAATATAATATCTAATATTGCAGTTATCCCACGCTGGCAGCGCGTGTTGCCACCCTACACGCAGCTGATATCCAAACTAAACGTAATTTGCAAAATGAGTCAATTCCCGATGACGCGACGTGATATTGCCACACAACACCAACACATGCATGTTTACACGCTTGCACTGGAGCACATGCCGATGCAATCATATTTCTATGGATTTTGTACTTAAACTCAGTACACTACGAAAAGATCTTGTCATGTATTTTTAATACTGGAATTATAAATTTTACACCGTTTAAAAATAATTTAGGCAATGTTTGGTGGAGCCAATACGAGTACAGGTTTTGTTTTGTTATGTTCCCAAACTAGGTTATTATCCTGTATCGTGTTGTTTAAACACAAGCACCTAGATCCGCAACAATACTATTTTTAGATCATGCAAATATTTCTTCCACTTGGGGATAGAACCTAGGATACGTGACCCAAAAGTCAGTCTCATAGCCACTATGAAAAAAAACTGATGGTACAAAGACTAACTTAGACTATATACCATCACGCTATGGCCCTTAGCAGTCTAGCAAAATCAGCAAACCAAAGCAGAAACGGTCGGTGAAACTGCGGAGTACAGCTGCTAGTACTCAGATATAACATAAAGACACTGTAGGAAGTACCTACACACAATACTATCTATATAGATAAAAGTAAGTAGGTATTATCTGCAGGAAGTAAAATAATTAATATCAATTTTGCACAAGAGTTAAGCTGAGAGAAATGGATGGGCTGCCTCCACCAGGGAGCTGTAGTACCCATTACTCATCCAGCTTATCTTTGAAAACAACAATTATTGTATAGTGCTAACATTTTTAACCCTCTTTATTGTGGAACTATAATAAGGAAACCTATTTAGTATTGTAAATAAATAAAAGATATAAACATACGCTGATCAAAGAAAAAAAATCTTTTTTTAACCTTCCGTGACTTTTTCCACGCTCTAACATTGTGTTTATCACGGAATATTATTTTGTAAAACTATCAAACATTGATCTAGTGGCGGCAGCACAGCTATTGAGCAATTCTGGGTTCGATTTCCAATGAGAGCAAGTGCTTTAATGTTTTTATGAAATTTAAAGTAGCACAGTTCAAATTTGAGCCCGATTAATGGCACTAGGCGAGCTCCTTTTACAATGGAACATACCGGTGTAGTACATTAGTACCCATATTCCTAACCACAAGCCTAATCGAGGCTTAAAGGTAAGATTTTCATGTTTAAGTGTATTTATTTTTAGGTAAAATATTTGATCACTATTCCAATTATTAGATTACTATTGGAATATTACAAAACAAGCTAGATATCCAGTCAGGTCCAGTTCCCCGGCCGCCGCCGCCGCCGCCGCCGCCGCCGCGGTGTGAATAATCCCGACTGTCGGCACGCTCCGCCTATCGGATTAATCTTTTTAGCTTTTGCTCAGTTTTCGATATTTTCCGTGAAAGATCCACCAGCTTCATTTCTTGCTATTAAAAAAAAAGTAAGAGTAAGAAACGTAGGCCATCGAACTGATTTTGAGAAAAATTTCAATCTAGTACTATTAAGTTATTTTAGTGAAGAAAAAATACGACCGCGGGCAGGATTCGAACCTGCGTCTTCTGGTTAAGTACACCAGACGCTATGACCGCTAAGCCACCGCGACTCATACCCGCCTAGTCAAAATTTGCCTTCACATTTTTAATTTACGTCGTCGTCTGGTGTACTTAACCAGAAGACGCAGGTTCGAATCCTGCCCGCGGTCGTATTTTACCTTCACTAAAATAGCTGTTTTAAAAGGTTAAGTAATAACTTAACCTATTAAAACAGCTAAGTCACAAACTTAAAGTTGCGGTTTTTCTTCAGAGAAAGACGGACTTGTAGAATGTAGAACATTACACAAGTTAAAACTGATGTTTTCGCAAAATTATAACGAAGTGAAATGAAATTGAAATGAAATGAAATTTATTTCAGCCAAAATAAATGATAATACATGCAAACTTACAAACTAAGGCTATAAAAGCAGCAGGTTTCAATTGCCTCTGACTCTCAAACTAGGTGTATTCCTGTGTTTTGAGTCATCAGGGGTTCAGCTCTTACTACGTTATATAACACTTGAAATCGTTATAAACAGTGACAGTTGACAGAAACTTATATGTGCAATGTTTTAAATGTGTAGTGTTAAAGTTTGGGTGTTGTCTGTGTTGTTGATGTGTGTGTGTGTGTGTGTGTAATTTGTTGTATACAGTCGAATATTTATTGTTATAAAAGCCGCTTGTTTGTGAAAGAGAGTGTCCACGGTAAGTGAGAGAGAGTAAGGGATGTGGAGGAGGGTATAAGTGAGGGAGCATAGTGGATGCCTTTAACTACTAATAAGAGTTTCCGTTGCATCGTAGCTTAAGGGATGTAACCATTCGAAGAGTTTTCTCTTGACTTGAAATTTGGTAAGTGGATATATGTTTAGTTGTCTGTTTGCTTTATTGTATAAGAAGCTGCTAAGGAAATTTGCGTGTTTCTTGGCCACGGTGGTTCTACATCGTTCAATATGGCACACTCTATCAAATCTTCGTTTCCGAGTATAGATTGTTCGGTCATAGGTTAGTTTAGAATGGGTGTTCAAAACAATTTGTAGAACAAATAGCTGTCTTACACTGAGTACTGATATGTCTTTGTACAGTTTGGCTGTTGGATAGCGGAAGGGTTTTTTGACCATAACTTTAAGGACTGCACGTTGCGATCTCTCTAATTTCAATAAATATGTTTAGACGCGCCGCCCCAGGATGTGTTACAGTAGGTAAGCAATGATTCACACAGGGAAGAATACACCATCTTCATCGTTTTGATGTCAGCCACATGCCTTAGATTTTTAAAACAATAAGTAAGTTTTCTAATTCGGGATGATAGGGCCTTTATATGTTTATCCCATCTGAAATGTTGGTCGATAAGTAAACCTAAGTATTTGACCTGACTGGCTCTTAATAATTGTGGACAGGTACAGCTTGGTGTAGGTGTTTGGCATATATGGGCTTTGATAAAAAACGAGTCGTATTGGGGTAAGCTATTTGATCTGAAGCCGAATGGAATAAAGAAAGTTTTCGAAAGATTTAAGGTGAGTAGGTTTGACGATAGCCAGTTCAGGACTTGAGTAAAAGCTTTTTCAGAGTTGGAGCGTACCCTTTCCCAGTCCTGCCCATTTATAATAAGTGCGGTATCATCTGCGTAGGTGAAAATTCGGCAGTTAGGTATTTCTAATCGGCACAGGTCATTGATGTATATAATAAAGAGTGTTGGGGCAAGGATACTACCTTGAGGTACACCCACATCAATGTCCTCACTCTCGCTTACGTGTTCACCTATCTTAACAGATTGACTGCGTCTTGAGAGGTAATCGGTAATTAGTTTGAAAGGAACGCCTCTAATGCCAACCGTTTCCAGCTTAGATAGAAGTATTTGAGTGGAGACTGTGTCAAATGCCTTAGAAATATCGAGGAATATGCCAAGGCAGTATTCATTCCTGTCAAGGTGCGCCATTGTATGATCGACTAGTGCAGAGACAGCATCGTTTGTTGATAAACCGCGACGGAAACCGAATTGATTGTTTGCAATTAGGTTCTTTGATTCAAAGTAATTTACTAAGCGGTTGTTTAATACTTTTTCTAGTACTTTAGACATAGTGGGAAGCACTGAGATAGGCCGATAATTATTTACCATATCCGTGGCTCCACCTTTGTGGATCGGATAAACTATGGCCTTTTTGAAGGCGTCTGGAAATACTCCATGAGCTAAAGATATATTGCATATGTGTGTTAAGAGGGGTGCGAAGATAGAGAGGGAAGATTTTAGAAGCTTAGTGGAGATCCCGTCATAGCCGACCGCGCAGTTGCTACGGAGATTGAGGATAATTGTTTCTATTTCCTCGAGATCGACATCCAATAGCACGATAGAATCAGCTCGAGAGTCTTTATGTTGAGATACATAGTTATGACACTGATGAGAACTTTTAATTTTGCTGGCCAATTCTTTTCCGATACTAGCAAAGAAATGGTTGACGTAGTTCACCGACTCCAAGGGAGTAGATTGACAGGAAAGGAGTGTATCAGAAGATGATTTGGCAGTATTCATGTGTGAGATATTTTTTATAACGTCCCATATAGCTTTTGACGTTTTAGCATCATGAAGTAGCTTTTTAAGATGGGCCCTTTTCTGATTTTTCAGTAATTTGTTAACAAAGTTTCGGTAGCGTGTGTAAGTGACTCTTAAAATATCATTAGAAGGATACCTTCTCAGTTTTAGATGTAAAGCATCTCGATTCCGAATGCAGCGAAGAAGTCCTGGCGTTATCCATGGTTTAATAGATTTATTGGAACGAGAAAAAGTATAGGTTGTAGTGTGTTTTTTAATCAAGTTAGTTACTCCAGAGACCAGATAATTAGTACCTATATTAGGATCCTGCGAGAGGAAAACTGGCGAGAAATCAGTACTGGATAGTTCCTTTGTTATTGAATCAATATCTACCTTTGATTGTATAGAATAAGAGATCGTATTTTTGTAACCTATAGTTGATATTAGTAGTGTTGGGCAATGATCCGTAATAAACGATTGTATTACTATGGCGGTGGACTCACAAATTGATTTTAACATTATGTGATCGAGGCAGTTGTTGCTCCTTGTTGGGAAAGTATGAGCAGGTAGGAGACCGTGTGTAGATGTTAGGTTTAAATATTCATCAGATCGATTGTCATTGTTATTTTCCTTAATATCTATATTGATATCTCCCATTATACAAATGTTTTTGTAGGTTTTAAAGGAGCTTAAAATATTGTCAAGGCTGCTTATAAAGTTATCGGTATTATGATGAGAAGGTGACCTGGTAGAGACCTATGAATACAAATTCCTTGTTAACCTCACATATCAAGCCATTCGCGTCCTTAAGTGAGTTAGGTTTGAAGATTGTGTAGCTGAGTTCTTGTCTTATATAGATAACGATCCCATCATTTTGGTTTGTATTATGCTGTGTAGAGTGAGTATTAAAGCCATCTAAACTAGGAATAGAAGGGGATTTTGATAGCCAGCATTCGCTTAGAATAATAACGTCGAATTGTATTTTTAACTGCAGAAGAAGAGCTTTGAAATGGTCCAGATTTTTGTTTAAACTACCAATGTTAAGATGAATACTAACTATGCATTTATTCTTATTCGTTACATATTTGTGGCATTGCTCCGGGGGACAAATTACAGATTTAGCTACCGATATTGCTTCCGATTCTGTGAGTACATTATCTATGCCAAGTGCCATGATAATAAAATGTAATGGGAAAGTATAAAGAATAGAAGGCAGAATTGGGGCAGGTAGCTGGGGTGGGTATATAGTAACATATTGGTTTCACTTTTTTGGGGCTTTTGGTATGACAAGTGTTGTTGAGTCAGGGGGTGTTGAGGATGTGTGGAGTCGTATAATCGGGAGTAGACGTTGCAGAGTGGGTGAGTTATGCATATGCGGTGGAATTGTTGGTGTGTAGCATGGCATGCGTATAGGTGTGGAATGGTGTAGTGCAGTTGCGAGGCTGTGTAAAACACATTTTTTATAAGGAATATTCTTAAAGCTAGGATAAAAAAGTACAATAGTAAAACAAGCATAAAAATTATGATATGAAAGTTAACAGTAACGTGGTATTCACTATTGTTATAATTACAACAACGGTAGTAAGGATGGTTAATTTACAATAACTCTTACAGATGCAATATTTGAGGGGTTTTTGTATATCTAGTCATTGATTTGTCTCCTTGATTGACAGAGTTGTAATATGATCTAGTGATTTTATTTCAATAGCGGGCTGCCCTTCTTCTTTTTTTATAAAAACTTTCCCACCAGTTGACCACGCGAATTTCTAGTCACTATTCTTAACTAAGTTGCGCGCTTGGTATAAAAGATGACTTCCCTTTTTAGTTAAAGAGTCATTAATAAAGATAGGTTCTTTTACATTTGACCACTTGAGTATGCTTGTGTTTAGTCTATCGTCTTTGGTTTTAGGATTGAATTTTTTGTAGGCTTGAGTGATTCTTGCTTTTACCTTTAGATTTGAGAATTCAATGATAA
Source organism: Subacronicta megacephala (assembly GCA_958496365.1). NCBI lineage: Eukaryota > Metazoa > Arthropoda > Insecta > Lepidoptera > Noctuidae > Subacronicta > Subacronicta megacephala. Next base: position 12,823,191 of record OY292534.1, read on the forward strand.
TGGGTCTTGGACCATTGTTTTTCGAAGGCAAGCGGAATGCATTACGAATATCTCGTTGGTCATATTCTACCTCTAACGTTTTGTGAAGTTGTTCAATCGCCTCGTTCATTTGGATTTGGCTTTCTGTCGGCAAATTTCTTAATTCGATACTCGTTTCTTTAAGCTTTCTCTCCAGAATCTCAACTTGCTGTTCTAGTAAATCGATACATTCGTTCGACTTGTTTCCTTGATGTTCCAATTTTTCAACACGATCCTGAAGCTGTTTATGTTTTTCGACTAAAATAGTCATTGTTTTATTTAGTTCGATGTTTGCGGTCATCAAATTTTCGTTCTGAGATTTTAGGGTGAGAATATCTTCTCTTATTTGAGTAAATTGTTCCTGTTGGCTGGTTTTAAGGTCCGCAAACATTAATTGTACGTTGTCGAACATCTTAGTCATTAAGCTGGTCACGTTTTCATAGGAATCTTCCGGATGCTTTCTCTTTCTTAGTGTAGTATTCGATTCAGGTTCCGTGAAATCCGGAGTGCGGAACAGTTCTGGTTGAGAGACTGCTTCGCTAAGCCGATTCGGTGGTGTGCGAATCATTTTCTTGTCACTTGTGAATGGTGAAGACATTTGGATATGGAGAAACCAAAATAATTAAAAAATTAAAAATCGAAATTTGCCTTGTAGTGGCGCGTGCGCAGCAAGAGCCAGACGATTGACAGGAGTAGTCGTAGTAGTGTTGTTGTAGCCCCTCTGCAGCAGTGTACTGGCCACCGTACGTACGCAATGTGCTTAGCTGGTAGTGATGAAATTAGATGTGTTTTATTTGTTATATTTGCAAACAGCACACTACTAAAGTCCCCGTCAGTTTGCAGTAGTTTGAATTGACAAAAGAGCACGCTAATAAAGGCCCGCGGTGCCGATAACAAAGCCACTCCTAGCGGGCTCGTGCACAAAAGGTAGTAAGCGCCGTGAAATCCGAGGCGCTTACGCGTTTTGCTGCAATGTAGTTGGATAGTAATCCAACTACATTGCAGCAAAACGCGTATAAAATAATTTACGGCCCGTAAAAATAATTTACGGGCGATCTGAGATTGGGAAGGGGATGGGGGTGAGTTTTTAAGGGTAAAAAACGGTTTTTCTCGATTTCCGGCAAAACTAAAAGTCCTATCGAAAAAAGTCAAATGGCAAAGTTGTAGATAATAAAAAGATCTAAAACTTTTGTATTTACACTTTTTTCACATAACCTCAAAATTTATGTGAAAAATTCAAAAAACCAAGTTTTTGGTTTTTTATTTTTATCTTTTACAAAAAATTTTTTTTTTTAACGAAATTTTGTGAAAACTTACCTTTTTATGTCCCAAATACGCTGTAATTTATTTGGTTAAAAATATTTATTTTTTCACCTTATTTTGAATTAATATCGAAAAAACACCCTAATTTTCAATCGAAAATTCACCCGTCAAAATATCAGCTTTTTTCAAAAAGTTGGTATGGTTTCTGTTCGTTGAAATCTCTACTTTCCGATGGTGAAAAAAAAAATATATGTTACTATGGTAAATCTTCTCAGAAAACGCCAAAATTCAAAAAAAACTTAAAGTTCGAAAAGTTTTTTTTAATTATTATAAATAATTTTGAGCTATTTATTAAAATTTACACTTTAATTACTCGAAAAACGTTAGATTACATGTGACGTTGATAACAAAAAAAATACAAATAAAAATATACTACTATAATTAACAAACAAATAAGTTAATTAAATTAATATTTAATAAGACATCTACAATATTTGGAGAAAGTTGTCTAATTTTCTTTAAATTATATGCGTAGATGCCTATTTATAACTATTTTGAGATAAATTATATATATACCTGAGTAGATATACCTGAGTGACCTACGAAAAATTGTAGCCCATCAAAAGGTATTTCGTGGAGAAGTGGGGAAGGGGCTAGGCGGGTCTGGGTCTTACTACATACATACCTACTAATATATACTATATATTTCGTAGCAGCTGTTACAACCGCTAGCCTAACCAGTATTCGAAATATAGTACAGTATACAACATCGTTTATAAAAATACACGTGCACGCTGAGTTTCTTGAAGATAATTGTGACAAGTTTACTTAAAAAAACAAAAAAACTTTTCGAATCTGCATAGGAAGGTCTCTGTTTCACTGGGTCACTGTCTCTATTTTTATCTGTATCAATCAACTCAACCATAAAAATCGTAATATTTTCTTTAAAAGATAGTATGCTTAACGTAACATAACCTAAAGATTGAAATTAAATGATATTTTAGTACAAGATAAAAAAAATAAAAAAAAATAATAATAATAGTGAAGACATTATTAATTCGATTTTGTCTTTTCAGATTAAATAAATCAACTTTTTAATTGAAACAAATTGCAGCAATCACATTTTTTAGACGAAATTATTTATAATAATTAAAAAAACATTTTCGAATTTAAGTTTTTTTTGAATTTTGGCGTTTTCTGAGAAGATTTACCATAGTATCATATTTTTTTTTTTTCACCATCGGAAAGTAGAGATTTCAACGAACAGAAACCATACCAACTTTTTGAAAAAAGCTGATATTTTGACGGGTGAATCTTCGATTGAAAATTAGGGTGCTTTTTCGATATTAATTCAAAATAAGGTGAAAAAATAAATATTTTTAATCAAATAAATTACAGCGTATTTGGGACATAAAAAGGTAAGTTTTCACAAAATTTCGTTAAAAAAAAAAATTTTTTGTAAAAGATAAAAATAAAAAACCAAAAACTTGGTTTTTTGAATTTTTCACATAAATTTTGAGGTTATGTGAAAAAAGTGTAAATACAAAAGTTTTAGATCTTTTTATTATCTACAACTTTGCCATTTGACTTTTTTCGATAGGACTTTTAGTTTTGCCGGAAATCGAGAAAAACCGTTTTTAACCCTTAAAAACTCACCCCCATCCCCTTCCCAATCTCAGATCGCCCGTAAATTATTTTTCCTTTCATTTTTATAATATTTCCCTCCTTTTCTAATGGGTTTCATCCTACTATAATTTCTTTTCACTTTTCATTATTTTTAAAGGCTTCTACCCTGGACTAATGGGAGGTTGATTGACCAAGCTCGGTGGGGTTCCATGATTGGGATTTGGTGCCACTGTAAATGCAAGTTACATACGTTAGCGCTGACTTTCGCAATCCACACGATCAAAAGCTGGCGTGTCCAACGCGCTAACTTGTAGAGCCAGTGTTGCTCGTCTGGGTACGATGTTCGCGTTATAAAAGCTTTCGACCTAACGAGAATAACTTCATCATAGATTTTTCAAGTCCTAATTTTTCCCGGGTAAGTGGGTGCTGAGTCTGACTGCTAAAACAACGCTCGCCGACAAACTGTGTCGACCGCTCACAACTTTTAATTGAGTCTGCACACAAACAATAGTTGGCCCAAAATTAAAATGTCAGATATCCGATATTATTAGTTGCTCCATTCTCAAAAACATTCATAAAATTAGTAGTCATTCGCGAATGACGTCAGTGCTAACAAACAAAAACACATATTTATTTCGAGAATTATATATACAATTACATGAATATTATATTCAATATTGCACTTTGAAAATTCATCATTCAATTGTTTGCCTTTGTGGAATTTGTTGCTAACGAGGAAATTACATTTGTTACCTTCCTCGCGTATTATATTAAAAAGAAATGGAATTACTTCGCTCTGTTTTTTCATAAACATAATTTTTCGTTAATGTCATCGGCCTCTCGCTCCGCTCTAAATATAAAGCAGTAACATTTTGATTAATTCAATTTCTCTTTGAGCGTCAAAACTTGGGCAACAAGGCTTCGTACTTAAGGGTGCCGCCGCCGCCGCTAAGCCAACGTATTATACCTTAGACTAAACTATAAATGCGATTATCGCAGTCAATTAGCGCCACACAAAGGGTCAAACGCGCCTACTTCAGACATATCCAATTACTACGACCGCTATTTTGAAGCACTAATTATATCATATTATAATCTGTTACGTTAACTATAATTACAATCGATTCTTCGCTTTGAAACAACATTATAATATTTATTATGTTGAGTGAGTCGATGTCGTACACACTAAGCCGTATAATAAGCCGCTACTCGATTGCTTATTTCTGTCCGTTAAGTTTTTGCTCTCGCTTCAAACGATAATATATAAGAACTAGTTTTTGTCTGCGGGCGGCGTCGTGTAAAGAATACTTCAGAAATATTTGAAAATACGTTTTAAGAAATACCAGTGTGTTTAGCAATGCATAGCATCATCATCATCGAGTTATTTTACATGATTGATGTTTGTAAAAAACTTGCCATGAATTATAAAGGTATATATATAATTAAAAATAGTAAAAGGGCAACCCTGCAAATGCAAAGAGACCTTCGTTCAGCAGTTGACTTCTGATGATAAACTGCTACCGTGATGACTTAGGTTGGAAAACAGTATGATATTGGAAGAGTCGCCTTGAACAACTCTCAGTCTGTACGGAGTACACCTTTTGCTATATTTTTATGTAATTCATGGGATAAGTACATGCGGATGCGATACCGATTACCCCTCAAGAGCCTTTTTGTGTACTTTCAGAACTTAAGTATGTCTTTTCAGGCTCGCACTAATGATGTACCGTTTACAGGCTCCTCGAGAGGTCTCAATAAAGGTACTTTAATACAGCGAGCTGTCGTAAATCATATTAAGAGTACCGGAGATTCGAATTAAGAACCTGATATAAGAGCACTTGTAGGGACCGTCGTTTGGATGTGGGCTTTAAAGAGCAAGCTCATTAATAGAGTTTTATGACTTCCACTTACAATATTCCGTATAAAGATTGTGAAAAACCATCTGTACCTCACCATAATCGAGGAACAGTCTTAGGAATTTTCCCTTCTAATCCCATTTCTTCCATAAAAATAAAAATCATAAAAGATCATCGCCTGACCCATTCGGCAGTGTTTTGGTATGTTCATAATTATCAATATAAGTTTTGAATGAAATATATATTTTTTAATTCCTCCGGAGAAGATAAAATTTGGATCAGCTAATCTACGCATTCAAAGCTGTGCAAAGGTACTAGTTATTTTAATATAAGTCAAGAGTCCGGCTTTAATACCACTTTAAAAAACATGCACCAACAGCTGGGTTGTTCCGATACAGACACGGTTCCGTGCTGTTGCTACGGCGTAGCTGCGCCTACGCGCCACGGCTACGGCTGCTACGCTCTCGTAGCGACGTGATAGTTTTACAGTCGTTATTATCATAACTTTGTTTACGTGAAATCCAGAACCGCAAAGTAAGCTTTGTGTAAAGCTTAGTACAATTTTGATGATCAGTGGAACTTACACTTATGGAGTTCAGATTGAGTCTTTGATAAAGGCTTAAGTTCAAACTTAAGTTGAACCGGCAGCGGCGGGTTAAAGCGCAGTTAGTGTGGAACTAATTTACACAGTTAGAAACCGCAACAGATACTAGCTTCTTTTGTGGTAGGGCCACGCTGTTCGCAGCATGAATGGGCCGGCTTGACCGGGGAAGTACCACACTCTCGCAGAAGACCGACGTCCGAGTAGTAGCGTTTCGTTACTGCGCTTCGTTCGGTGAGCGAGAGGGCCGGAGGCCCAATTCCTCCCCCAATCCCCTTCCTTCTCCTTTTCTCCTTCCCCTCCCTTTCCCTAAATAGGCTCGGCAACGCATCTGCAGCGCCTTTGGTTTTGCAGTTGTCCATGGGCGGCGTTGACTACTTACCATCAGGTAGCTCGCCTGCTCGTTTGCCGAGTTATCCTATAAAAAAAAAGCAAGCCTTTGTTTAGAACTAAGGCAATACGTGCACCAGTTACTTTATAAGGTTTGTCTAATTAATCGGCTAAGAAAATACGTTTCTCAATTCTGACCAATAAACCAGTACCTAGATAGAAATCAATACATTATGCAACAGGTTTTATGAATTTCCTTATTTATATTTCAGATTGATTAAATAGTTAAATGCTTCGTTATCATCGTTTAAAAAGTAGTGATTAAACATCTATTTTTTTTGAGGGATGACTGAACTTTTATTGTTCTGCAAGATTTGTTCATTCAAAAATTTCTTCATAGTACAAACCCCGTGAGTTATCCTCGTCGCTGTGCTAATTATACGGGTAACAATAAATTATGTATGTTCCGACTTTTCGTTTCCGTGCATAATTAAGTAATCTGAAAAGGTAATGTCAAGACTCAATGATGATGTATACTAAACATACAAACAATCACGCGTGTGATTAACAATGTCGGGCGAGCACACGCACACGCACGCACGCACGGTAGGTACCTACGAGTACACACTGTACACAGTGAACCGTGACGCGTGACGCATTATGTATTCATAGCGATACCGATATCCAATTTATTTATTTAAATTATATCAACACCTCCCCACTAACTAACTAATCTAATAATTATTTTAATACTAACTAGTAACTAAAGGCGGTGTAATTTTCTCGATTTAATATTCTGACTGTCACACATTTTGTGTTTTTGTAAACACTAGTAAGTAGTGACGCAGCACAATATTATAGTTTTCCTGTAGTCAGAGACGCTGCGCTGTGAAGATATTTGTTAGTTGTATATTCTCCGCTCGTAGTCGTGTTTTGCTTGACACACAATGTATTTTTATTATTCAGTGTTCGTCGCGCTCGTTAGGGTTGCGTAGTGCGTACCCCTGCACGTGACCTCAGCGCAAGGTCACTCCACACATACACGGAGTCGTTATCTAACAACAAGCTAATTTTACTACTACTAAACAATTCGTTTTCGACTGCCTCGTAAGTCTAGTGGTCCCAAGCTTGACTGCTACGCTAGAGATCCTGGGTTCGATTCGCAGGTCGAGTAAAGTGTTATTGGGTTTTTCTATGAAATTCTCAGTAACAGATCGGAGTGATTGAGATTTGTGCCCGGTTAATGGCAATAGGCTCGCTCTGTAGTACATGGGACGGTGTACATTGAGGTGTACATTAGTACTTCCTGCCTAATCCTTCGAGGAATACAGGCGTGATGGTATGGTTTATTTTTAACCAAGTCTCAATAAATCAGGTTTTTATTGTAGAGTTTTTGTATAGTTTTATTTGGAATTCGATCTAACTGAACTAAAAAAGAACTTAATATAAAATATATACACACTTAGTTCTTACGGAGAACCTCATAGCATATTTCATACAATCTGTCAATGTTTATTATTATATATCTATTAACAAATATCATTTTAATAAGTAGATCTATATTGTTTTATGATGCTTTTGAATCAGCTCAATCAACTTAATAATAATCATAATATGCTTTTAGAAATCCAAAGTGTGGTGAGTATAAAACGGGCCATTTATTGGCGCGGAATTTTATTTCACGGGCAATTTAGTACCTACTGGTGTTTATGAGTAATATAAAAAAAAACCTCCAAAAATCTATTTCCTATAATACCAAGCCTCACGAAAGGTAGAAAAGTTGAAATCTGTGTGTAAAACACCTGCAAGTTCCTTTGTTAGTGGAAGAGCAAATAAACACTACCGCAAGTTATCCAGAGTTTAGTGAGAGGAGCCGCGGCCCGCTCAGCTGAGGAGGTCGCCGCACTGAGCACTGATAGCGGGATGACAAACTGCCAGACTTAGTGCATTACTCAGACAAATTACAGACTAACTATTCTGCCCTCATATATCCGGCTTTTTCTGTAATCGTCACACAAATGTGCGCTACAAGTAACTTCATATCAAATTAACATCATTACCGCGTGGAATTCGATCTGAAAAACTGTCCTTTCCTAGGTACTGTTCAACCAAAGTACAGAGATCCTTCTAACAAGGCAATCAGTATCTTATTATACAACATAAGTTTATAAATGCCTTACCTTTTTAAATAATATTGATGCCAATTCCTTAAAAGACTTTTAATGGTTTGACCAATTTCTCCAAAGCTTTCATACCAAATGTAGTCGTAACCACTCCTTAAAGTTACAAAAAGGAACTAGAAAACTGTATCTGATCCGATGTTCAGAAGCGTACACAGTTTTTGTAGCGACGGACGACCCAATACAAAGCCGCTGCAGACGCACCCACTAAGAGGCCGTGGTGAGCGAACTAGTACTGGCTCCACGTAGCCACGCAGACCACAATGAAACAGAAGGTTCACTTCAAACGTGAACAGATTATAAAATCAAACTTATACAAATATAATAAATACACTGTACCATGAAGTGACATAACAAACAACACGAATTCATTAACATAACACGTAATGCAAGATATTTTGTGTTTTCAACTTTCCTTTTCAAAGATTATAATTATGTATAAGTAAAGAAAACATCAACGTCACTTAGGTACTTGTGACAGAGAAAGAGTTCCAGAAACAAGTACAGAGATAGATAAAGAGATAAATATTTTGAATTATTTTACAGACTTTTATATGTATAGATTGTCATAGTATATAATAGATTAAATATGACTTATGAACATATTTATAATGACATCTCGTTCTGTGTGTCATTATCTGTGACACTTTACGACCATCATTAAATTTATGACTACATCTTCTGCACTGGGTTTTATATCCGCAGACTTTATTCGGAAAACGTTTACTTATTGTGTGACCAAAGGGTTCAGCAAAAAAACTAAATTCGTCGTAATGTTGGTCCGCTGCGGGCGGGATCGTTTTTGCTCGACTTTGCGGGTGCGGACTGTGCCTACACTCTGTGTTTTTGCCTACATTATTAGCGTCTGTGTCCAACCTAACGACCTCTGTGGTTTGTCTAGTAATGGAAATTGAATAGACATTATACTCGTATACTTTTTTATCACAAACTCCTTCGAGATTCGGGGAGCCTAATTTAATTTTCAATATAAAGAATACCGAATTAGGGAGCACACCACCAAATGGCTTTCTAAAGAAACAGCTGTTTGATTCTGGCAGATAGGTATCTGCCAGAATCAAACAGAAATTGCCAATTAATAAAATTGGTAAAGAAATAAAAACGATGTGCATTAACATCACAAGTAATAATCTAATTTCAATAAACATAAATGAAGGCAGCGAGGATTTTCTGTCGTAACGGTCAACAACAACATGTTGTCGGCTCACGGGTCACGTATTACTGAATATAACGAGCACATGACGAACTCGACCGATTATAGCTCCGTCGCCATAACAACACAATGAATCAGGACAGAAGAAATCAAATAACATTACTAGTATCTTATATGACTTCATCTACATACATGATTTATTGAGATTTTGATATTATTATTATGACTTATTTCTCAGACATAAGTACCTAGTCTGCGTAAAAAAATTCCATTTTCATTAAAATTTTCCGTTACCTGAATATACAAGCTTTGAAAGAAGTTCCTTTTGAACAGTAATATTATTGAGAATACCTTCTTTACGGCTACGGTAAGGTTCACGTTATATTAAAACCTACCAATGTGTTTCCAGCCGGATCGTTCAATATTCAATGCAGTATAAACTAGTTAAGATTCAACGTTCCCACTAGAGACCGAGCTGAAGTTACCCGTGGAAGTACTGCACCGATAGCGAGGGGGAACGGGTCGAGTGCCGGTGACAATGCAATTGAACAATCATATCGACTCGGTTGTTTATTCGATTGCTGGCCGCCGCCGCGCCGCTGGCGATACATTGTGCGTAGTGAAACGCGGTGATTTGAAACGTAATTGTGTTGAGCCATCGAGTTTGCGCATATCGATGTGAAATTAGGCGAGTGACAACACTAATCATGTTGATTACAGGATCAGATTACAGCTCCTGATATTGTTGACGTGCAGGTATCATGCTATGCGCACATTTGTTATGCTTTCGAGTCAATAACGTGTAATGCATAACGATGTTGTGTGTTCACCTCACTTCAATTATAAACTTACTAATATTACATTTTATATATATGTGACCTTCATCAAAAGCTCATGGAGGCACTGACCTCGTTGAACTGATGAGCCCTCGAGCAAAACGAGCGGACACAGATGACCACGGAAAATTTGTGGACGTTTGATGCAGGTGACATATCTACGTGGAAACCTATGGGGGAATAATAATTGGGAAGGCCTTTAATTGATAATTACGATGATGATCGGTCTTTATGTTTCGAGATTCACGTAGATATACACCCCTGATCTATCGAACATACGCACAGACAGAAGATAACTACGAGTATTTATAATATAAATTACAAACTGTGAATTACCAACGATTAAATTGTTTTATTTTAAAACAGTTGATAGTTGGATGACTGACGACATGCTTTGGTTAATACTATCTGGTTAAGGGACATACACCCTCGGCCGCAGCAATTGTCACGTGTGTGACGTCACTAGACACGGTGACGAGCTCAAAGCGATGTGTGTATCATGTTACCATCGTATGTCCGAACATTAGCAATCCACTACGATCCCTGTGAAACAACCAGGGTGTCCATTAATTTACTAGGACAATACATAATACTGGTTTATTTGTTAGATAATTTCGGAACCTACTAGTTAAAGTTATGATGAATTTAAACTGTTTTTTATCTACAGCCCAAACCGATGGACATAGAACCTGTAAAAGAGAGCAGTACAGAGTCGCAACAAACTTGACAAAAACTTACGACGAGTACCCACTGTAACAATGATGTAGAACAAGTTACTTTACAAGTACTGAAGTTCCCCTTAATATCTTTACTAAAACTTAACAAGCGTAGTTTAGTTTAACAAAATAAATACCTCATTTATTTATTCTCTTAATTGTAAGGAATAATTTTTTTTCGTTCAACGAGGCAGTAGTATATAAACGTGTAACTAACTAATCAAAACTAGAACAACTTAATTATGCTTTGTGTAGCGTCGCCCTACTTTAATTAACAACTTAATCATCACAAGTTATAATGAATTTCCCGAATAATGAGCTGTTAGGACTTCTTCATGAATTCAAATAAAATAACTTTTGTGTTTACATCCTTTTGGTATTAGTGTGATAACAATGTTGAAGCGGCGATAGCCTAATGGCTAGGGCGTCGGACTTGCGATATGGTTGCCGGTTCGAACCCCACCCATTGCACTACCGACGTGAAACCACTCGTAACAATCTTCTTAGTACTAGGTCAGAAGCTGCACCGTCCGACGTCAAAGTGTCGACGCCGGCTGTCGCTGAAAATCAGCGCTGTGATTCTGCATTCCGCACGAGTCATAGCATTAAGAGGAGTGTCCCTCGCGAACGCAACAATGTTGCACAGTTGTCGCTGTCTCTATCCCTCGCGATGCGAACGCGTGCCCGAGAGGAGAAACAACAACATTTTCACGCGTATTTCGTATGTTCCGAATTTTGGAGATTACTCCTATAATATTGCTAATATGTAAAAAAAAAATCTTGTAAAAAAATATTCACTATATTATCTGGGTTTCCTTCGAATCAGAATGTTTCTGTATTGATACATTGTCGAGAAATACTAGCATAAAGTTGGGCCGTTTTTCAACGAAAATTGCCAATCTTTGAGCTCGTGTAACTTTTTAACCGTATATTGAAATGAAATTTTATATTACAGAAACACGTGTATTAATGATAAGATTGTTACTGCAAAATTTCAATGACTTTCATTGTTTAAAATTCAAGCAAGGGCCAAACTGCGTTTGTATGGGGCGCGAAGCGGATACTATCCTCTTAAGCTGAGCGAGGGCCGTTTCGCGTGGATGTGACGCATACTACCCCAATAGTTTTACTCCTATGTTCATATAAAAATGTATTTTGTGTGCGTGTTGTCTATGTGAATAAATTTATTTTCTTTCTTTTCTTTCTAACACAAGCATTTAGCTTAGTACGAGGGGCTACCAAGAATACTAGTAATGCGTGACCGACATTGCTAGTAGTCCCATCTGATATCAACCGCAATAGAGGTATACAAAAGAGCCACACATACACTTCACTACAAAGTCGCTTCCCGCTGTCTGTCTGTCCCTATATATGCTTAGATCTTAAAACTACGCAACGGAATTTGATGCGGTTAATTTAATATATAGAGTGATTCAAGAGGAAAGTTTATATGTATATTACATAAATAATATAGTACAGAAAAGTCGAGATATAACGCGGGCAAAGCCGTGGGCGGAAAGCTAGTAATTATATAAAGTAAATGACCTCTTGTCCCACATTGTATGTTAATTCACGAAGACTTATCTACCCGCGTATGATATCTAAGTCAAGTAAAATGTCTTTAATTGGATTATTATTAATACAAGTATTTTTTTAATGACAAAAACAAGTTACACTGTTCAAAATAGTGGATCTTGTCCGAGCCGCCATCAAACTCCATAGATATTACTTTAAATAATAAATTTTCTGCTCTTTACAATTTTATTCTAAGTTCTTTGTATTCATAATCATAGAATGATCAGAAAATATATTCTGGGAATAGATAATTGACGATACTCGTACCCGACGATTTGTCACAGTCAACGTCACATAGATGTGTTATTGGTATAGAGTTCCAATACTTAAACTACACTTTCTGGGTGCTCTGCGAGAGATAATGGCGTCCTTTTCCCCAATAAGTGGATATTAAATGCAGACAACTAATTTGATGACGCGTCTTATGATTTTATTGGGATATGTATGTTGTAGACTGCCTCATTAGTCTCGTGACCCGAAGCGCTACAGCTACGCTAGAGGTAGGTTCGATTCCCAGGTCGAGCAAATTGCTATTGAGTTTTTTTATAAAACTTTCGATGCTTGCATTCTGGATGTGTTTTCGGTTAATGGCAATGGCTCGCCTTCTATTATATGGAACCTTAACATACCGGCGAACTGTGGGTGTACATTATTACACCTCTTCCTAACCCTTCGGGGATTGGTATGGTATGCCGCGCGCCGCCCCGTACAGCTACGAGTATGTCCCTGTAGGTGTGGCTGTATTCATACAATAAGTGTCGAACTAACACCATTACATGTCACCAGTGACATACCAGTCACCATACACTGATTACAAAACTTATTCATATTCACTTTAAATTTTGTTGGACGAAATAAAGATGTAGAGAAACTAAAATTGCTTTGATGGATATAGGAGAATGGCTCTATTAAAACACCTTTTTAAGATAAAGAGTAAACTAAAACAGTTTTTGTATATATTATGTTCTAAAGCAGTGCTGTAGACCTGTCCAGTATTAGGCACAATTAACAAAATTCCGTGAGAGTTGTTATTCTCAAATTTCGCTTTAAAACAATTTTTGACCTGTTTAGACAAAAAGACAGGGGTCATAAATAGCAGACAAACTTTTGAGTATTGTTTCTGTTGCTAGGTATGGAGCTATAAAGAATCAATAAATAATCAATGAGGTGTTACACTACACTATAGTCCACCACGCTGGCCCAGTGCCGCCGCGCCGGTTCGGTGCCGGCAGACTTCACCCGGCACCCAGAGAACCTCTAAAGTATACAGGTTTCACACAACGTTCTCCTTTAACGTTTTACATCATTCAGCAATTCATGCTCATATCATGAGTTTACGCCTGCTCGACTTCTACTGTGCGTGTGTTCACAATAATAACAAGTAGGTACTAGCTAGTAGCTGACATGTACAACCTCATTAGTTCCGTAACCGCAGGCCAGTGCTTGTTGGTGTTGGCAACTTAATCCGGTACAGTTTATCATATCACTCGTGCGCGCGCAAACACTTCCACTGTACATCTTTAAGTTCTCATGACAATAAGAGATCTGCAAGAATCGTAGCAAGTGGTGGTCTATAGTTTCTGCCTACCCCTGTGGGAATAAAGCGTGAGTGTATGTATGTCATTAATATGACATTGAAGCGGCGCCGGCGGTAGCCCAAAGGCTAGGGCGTCGGACTTGCGATCATGTGGTTGCCGGTTCGAAACTGAGCCATTGCACTACCGACGTGAACCCACACGTAACACAAGCATTTAGCTTAGTGCGAGGGGTTAAGAAGATTACCAATAATGTGCAACCCACATTGCTAGTATACTTTTTTAAAAACAATTAACAGTTCCAAATGTTTCCACCTAAACCTTGTGAAATACTAATAATTTTAGCAATACGCTTATAGCATTGACGTTTTACATTTTGTGTTGATTTACAACAAATCAAGCAAGCTCGAGTCAGCATTGTCGAACTTTTGATGAAAATATTATATTTTTGTGATAGCAACATGTTTTTTATTGCTGTGGCGTACTCTGCTCTTGTCGACGTACATACGAGTATTGTTATCAAATGTGCGACACAACGCCATTTCATATTACCAACAAGTTCTTTCTTTCTTTTTCTTTTCTTTTTATTAAATCGAGAATAAGTTGAAATGATCGAGAATATCGACGATACCTAATAAGAGATGAGAAATTACGTAATATCTTATACATTTTAATCTCCGGCCAGTGCTTGTCAGCACACAAGAACTTATTTAAGAAAATTATTAACAATTTATATTCGGAGATTAGCTACGTTCTTTTAAGTGACTTATGTAAGCTGACTTCATTAATAATGAGATCCGCTTCACATTAAATGAAATCAGTTTACATGAATCACAAAAAACAACGAATATTATCTTTAGTCCGCACATGCGCAATAACGAGCTGTAATCAGTCACAACATTATAAGAACAAAGAAAGGATTCATACAACTCATCTATGTTGTTACAACTCCATTAGGATTCGCATATATTACGTTTTACCTCATAAATTGTAGTAAAAGACGTCGCGAGATAAACTACCGCACTTTAGTAGCTCTGTGAGCTCATCTCAGCTTTTTGGGCTGAAGTAAATTATCTGAGCGGAATATTCATGTGGGATCTGTGACGCCGCTTAAAAACTGCTCCGCGGTCATATCTCAAGCGCTTCCGCGTCGCTCGCGGCGGGCTAGGTGGCGGACACGTTGTGACGTCACTAGCTCGAATAAGTTTTGATATTAATGATTGTGCTAATGCAATTGTGTTCTAGTATAAAGGGTTATGTAGCCAGTGAAATTACAGTCCACGCGTCCACCACAACGGGATACCGTTTACTACCAGACAGGCCGTAAGTTTCGTTTTCATATAATTTAAAAAAGTAGTCTCACATTGCAATTACCTGTAGTTACTTCGCCTTTTCAACTTTCTGACTATTTGCATACTAAACTTCATAAATTTTCGTATAAATTTAATTTTGTCTGAACTCGTTAGCCTCTCTATGCTTATAATGTAATCTCATTGCATTACGTGTGACAAGAATAAACGCCTTGTTACAAGATTTTATCTAAGATAGCTCGTTTCATTGAATAACTATTAAATATGTATATTTAACAAGTATTTTGTTTGTGTGTTTGTGTGTGCGCCAGAACTTGTCTCCATCTTAAGCTCTGCAACAGACGCCTCTCACGTGTCTCGCGACAAGTGATGAAGTTTCAATTAAGTACATTTATGTTCAATTAAGCAAATATCACGTGGAGCCTGCCCCCGTCCTCTGTGTGTCCGCTGCACTGTCTCGGTGTCACCAATCAATTTCATAGAGTGTCACGCGAGCGTCGAGAGCCCTTCACAACCACTCACGATACTTTCCAATTGCAATATTTTTATTTATTCAATTTAAATTGATTGCAGTTTTTATAACAACGTAAACAGTTTCAGTTAAATATTTATTTGGTCCTCAATTCTATAAAGTAATTTAATACATTCGAATAAAAATATTTAACAATATTTGTGTGCGCGGTGTGGAGCCGGCGGACTGGACGTCGCTGAATTAAAATATTGTTTGTATGCACGCTGAAACTAATATAGTTTTTGTTTGTGAATAATTTAAATTAGATTTTTTATATCATAAATCTTTCTAAAAATATCGTCGATGGGTAGGTACTTGGATCTTCTTATTGTATGTAAGAGATCTCCGTGCACAAAGACTAGATTCAGGACAATGAACTGCCGCTGTACACTGTAAATTGTCCCGTTGTGATAAAATAACAAGTTGTAGTCCCCGCTCCCGCTCGCGCCCTCGCTCCCGCGTGTGCCCATCCCTTAGTCCGGTGCGCCGCAGAAGACTATATTAAGTCGCTCATTACTTGATCCCTGATCCCGGTTACTCTGTCCCTCCCTAAACTCTCGCGAGTCTCTCCGTGGCTACTAGCCTAGTCCCAATGTCTCGGAAATCGCATCCTATGAATAATCTTGCTGTCAAGTTATTTGTTGTCGATATATTATGTTAATTTTGACCAAACGTTACTAAAAAATATTTTTACACAAATGTTTCACAGGACTTGTTCAGTTGAGAGGTTACTGCCAGAAAGATCTTTTTGTTTGGGTAGGAGGGGATGAACGGACCTAATCCACCGTAGTTATTTTGCTGTGGATTCGGCCAATCACTTTATCATCCAAAACTGTAATGAATTTTTACTGGTATGAGGTAGTCCTCTAAAACCTATATCACAACAATTAACCAACAATTATAGATTTATAGATGCTGCACTTATGTGCACTAGAACTGCTACAAGTAAAGTGACATCGGCAGTGCGGGCGTGCGGCTCACTGGCGGCGGCTAATTACTGTTTTACCGCACCTTTGTATCCGCCAGAGGGCGCTTCGTTATCCCCCCTCCCCCCAGTACGAGCGCCCGGCGACACGCGAATTAGAAAAGTTTTTAACTCACAAACGTCATTAAACGGAGCACAGAAATACGAGCGACCGCTCATAATTGCTGCTGGGAACTAACTCTGGCTATGTTATCATAATACGGGTCAATCACACAGTAACTCGAGCTACTTTGGTTGCAGTCGCCGCAAAATCCAATAAGACAAAATGCGTTTTATTGTTCTACTGTACAGTCGAATAAAACTTGTTGTGGACAGATTTTATATCCGACTGTAGTACCAAAAGTACCGTCAGCATGAGCCGCGCAGCGGCAAGCATCCCGCTTCCCGCTTTTGTGTCGTTTGATGCGCAAACAGAATGAGATTAAACTGCTAAATTCAAAGCAATGCTTTTGACCGGACGGCACAAAAGAGCCACGCTACTGACCAACCAACGAAATATTACATTTTCGATTCTGAGCCCCTACCACCAACCACCAACCGCTGTTACAATATCTCGGAGCCCCCGAGGTACCTACCTCGGAGGTTCCAACTTCAAAATACTGTTGATGCGTTTTCTGTTTTTGTTAGTTTCCTACAAAACGTCAAACAGAATTTGGTTACTTGAAAATTTTCAGACAAAGTGCTCTGATGGGAAATGTACGTGAAAATAAATCGGACAGCGACCGCCGCCGCCGACGACGGCCCGGTCGCTCCACGCAGATTAAATATTCGGACGACGTCTCCGAAATGCAAAGATAGGAGAAATTCAGGAAGCTCTCGATGTGGATGACTCAAAGTGTAATCAATTGAGTCAATAGTTATACAACAAAGGTTTTGGTTCCTCATTAATTCCACTTAAAAGTTGTTGGCGCGGAGCCGGCCGGCGCGCGGGGGTGGGGGGGGCGTGCGAACAACGCAGGTAATCAACGATATTCATGAATCAGTTCGTTCACAACTTACAAATTAATTTGGCAGACACTTTGAATGCTGCCATTCTTTGCGAGTTCACTGAAAGGACTTCAGCTTCTATGTAAAGTAATATCACTTGAAATAAATGTTTGCCGTGGAGCTATGAATTCCCATTCTCTGAGTTATGAATTCCCAGCTCTACCTGAATAGACTTGTTTTAAAGCAAAGTGAATGGACATCCTGTCTCAATTCCACTCTGTCTATGTCTCGTATATAGAGGGTTAAAGTTACTTTCATTAATAATCTATGAAAGCTTTGTGAGGGCGAAATAAAAGTTTTAGTATTGGATAAAAAAGAAGAATCTATAGCTTCGAAAACAAACTTAGCGCGGCTTTAATAGTTCACTAAGTTATATTATATAGTTTGGAACCGCAAGTGCCCTGTGTATTCGTTGTCGGATACGTTTGGATCACTGCAAGCTGGTCGTGTGCAGTTCTGTATGGGTGGTGCATCCAGTAGGTAATCAGCGGCTATTTTCGCAGATTCGCGTGGGGCTCTCCCTGTTCCCTCCCCCTCCCCCGCTCCCTGCTCGCCTCACCCCGCACATCCCTCGTGAGCCACTAACGAAGCTTGTTTCGGAAAAATAGTAAGTACTTCGTATCTGCACCGCGAACAATTTAAGAAAGTTTTCAATTTAAGACCAGTGTATGTTGAGAAAATGAAACTGTCAACCAAATAGTACAATTGTGTCGCGACGTTCAGTCGAGGGCAAATGAAACGTTATCGATTGCTTTTTAAAATTCATTCTATTTGTCTTTACATCCTCATTATATTGAAAAGCTAATCTTATGGATTTGATCTCTAAATGCCGCCAAACTGTAAATAGGTACGGGCTGCTATATTTATTTAGACATGAGTACGTCTTATTCTAAAAAAAATAAGATGTCTTTGAACTATAATTATGTGTTATCTGTTGTTTTGAAACGTGATATTTTGTGACAGGGATAACAGACAAAACACATTACAGCTATAGGAAATTCATTGGAAGTTAAATATGTATTTTATGTAGTGTGTTCGCGTACAATGAGCGTGTTATAACGTGTCCATCACTCAAGTCGACACCTCGAGCTCGACTCAACACTCTGCGCACGTCTTACACACGCTGCTCTTCAAACTATACAACAGATTTATTTAATGAAGCCGTTTCTATCTATCCTGGCAGATTGTTTCATAAACAACAATACTTCTGAGGACTGTTATTGTTTGCATTCGTTTCCTTTGACTATTACTAAGACAAGAAGGATTCTATTAATATTGATACACTATACTATTAATTGATTTACCGATTTCAAAAGTTTCAAGTATCTTTAGACAAACAAACGTCATTATTAACAACAAAAAGTTTGATTGATTGGTTTGGTGAAAAGTAATGTTGAGCGCGTCGGTCACAGCAACAACTCAGACCGCGGTCAACTGAAGCGTGCACAACTACAGCGGTATGTGATCAGACACTTTTTCATAATTCAAGTGAACTGTTGACGAACTAAGGAACAAAAGTAGTGTTGTTAAAACCAGGGCGTCCAGTTGTTAACAATCACACAGTTTTGTAAAAGGCTGAAGCTCTTTAAGTTTTTATTTCCAAGACATGGGTGCGGCAGCTAACTGATTGGATTTGTGGGCTGAATTTGTGATTCCGATTCCCGTGGTGAGCTGTGCCTATGCGTTTGCCCGTGCCCGTGTCAGATTTATAGCCGTAAACATGCGTATAGAACGAATTCTATCATACAAGAGTAAACTTATACTCGTAGGATAGTGTTTAAGAAGTTTACATAACAAATACCTACATAATAAAAAATAGTTTAGGTCGAAGTATACATTTATTGGCACGCGTCGGTATAAAACCATAAGTCTTACACATTCCAGGCGCAGGGCCATCATATCAGAAGCCAAAACATCTTTCAATTTCTATTCTGTCCGCGTGCCGCGTGTCGTGTTAGTTGACTATCACTCGGGAGCGGCGCTGTATCGTGTCGAGATGACGGCGGTTCTAGTTAAAGTCAATAACAACAACAGCATGAATACTATTAATTAATTCAACTCTATTCTTCCGCGACCTGTTATGAATGCTTGCAAATCACTGTGCTTGTGTTCGGAACAAGATGTTTTCAGCATGTGGATTGTGTAGTTGTTATCATCTACTTGTACGTAGTAAGCTAGTGTGGTCGTTGTCGTGCACCTGTCTCGTAGGATGCGGGCGGCGGCGGCGGCGGCGGCTGCGGTTGCGAGCTCCGCTTTCTCGACCAATGACTTTGTTATTATTTGGTTTTCATATGATAATGTGTTTGTCCGCCGCTCCGCCATTTCTACCTGACGTTCACTACAATATCCATTTCGTGGGGGGGTATTTACAGTTTCAAATGTCATACTTCTTGAAAACTAAACGAAACACAGAAATTACTTTGAATTTATTGTACAAATACTGTTCACTTCAAAATGTTTATAAACACGCTGGACTTAAAACCGAGAATTACGTGTCGCCTAACGATAATGATTAAAGAAATATACAGTATGTGTATTATTTTTTTCAAAAAACGTTATTCTTAATCTTATGTGATTTCATTAAAATTGACAATTTATTTAGTTTCTGTCCTACCTTAGAATTGAAACACCAATAATATGGACAAACCATTAAGTTAGTTAATATAGGCACGGCAAGATGTAGGAGAGAGGAGGAAGTTTTATACCCTTTTTGTTATTTATCATCACATTATATAAGTTTGTTTAACGTCACCGATCATTATGCAATCGATGCGGAGAGCAGGCTCGCTGCGCGGTCACCGCCATTTGTAATTATACATCAGACAGTCCTTTAATGATTGACCATTATGTAGTATCCTCTATTTTCATCCACTGACGCACGATTTCAAAGCAATGCAGAAAAAACGCTTGGTTTTGTATGTATTATCTGTGTGAATCTGCTGTCACTGTCACGTCACGGACTGTCACCTGGAAGTCATTCCTTTTTTTCGTGCAACGACGCACACCGTAAAAACTTTTCTTACAGGATTTAAAATGTTTTTACGACTAAAATAAGCAATAAAAGGCATTAACATTAATGCCTAAATGCAAAGTAATAGTGATGTGTATATTTTGAAGAAGTTTTCAAGGATTGAAGATACGACAACGTAAATTAATAAAATATCGTTACACTCGCCCTCCAAAGAAGACTGTTCCTTACTTCAGTGGTGATTTATTATACAGATACTTACCTAGTATCACCAAAGAAGAGGTTTTTTGCAGGATCCAAGATACTTATTGAGGTAGATGATAACCTCCTACATGGAACATGCAACACAGTTGCTATTGATTCAAAATGCACGAAATAAACAATCAGACCTAAGATCGAAACTGTGGGTTCGTTTAATGGTCGTTACCATGTCTAGGATCAACACTGTGGGGTTGTTCGAAGACATTAACACGCCAAGGATTGACACTTTGGGGTCATTCACGGCGTTGTTCACTGCCTAGGACTGGTACTGGGGGACCATTCGATGGCAATATTTTGATGCAACAAGGTGCACACTACTCAAGAAGTGTTCTAATTTCGTGCCATTACAATGTAAAGAAGGAGAAAAAAGGGGGGGGGGAGTACACCAGGCCAGGGATAATAAGGTATGTAAGTAGGAAATAGTTTTATTTTTCAGATGTGGAAAAAATATTGCATAAGAATGTTCTAAAAGTGCCTGGTACATACAATAATGTTACAAACCTGAACAAATGACCAGGAAATAGGTCAACAGTGTGGTGCCATAAGGGCAACCTACTCTAAATAGTGAGATGGTCACGAGGCAGGAAAATATCTCACAGAGGTGTATTGACAAGAAGGACAACACATTCTTCTATCAGTCATTATACGGTAACAATGTTAATCACCCAATTAACTACTTATCTCCATAAACTATTTTGTATCTTGTTTGGTCATGGAATGTGCATCAACTATGAGGATTGATTTTACCATTGATTTACCTAACCTATGCTGGACATGCATACTATTGCATACAACTGAAAGAGTGTTAACAGAAGAGGCAACATAATTAATCTTAGACACTTCTAGTAGTATTGTACAACACTGGAAAATATTGTTGGTAATTTTGTTACTAATATATATTGGGAGATAACCTCTCTGAAAAATTCTCTATAATGGCTAAATCTGTAGGACACATAAGTCAGAAGGTAATACCATAAACTTAAGTCTACCGAATGCTATACTAACTAGAATTGCAGCAGGCACATCAAATGACATCTCTGAAGCAAGCTGCAACAATGAGAGAAGGTAGTCTGTAGCAGCAGTACCAGTAGCAGATCCAGGTGGTTGCCGGAGAGCATAACTACTTCAACAATCAGTGATCAGTGTCATCACAGACATACTGGCAGGTATAACATAAATATTTTATTATAACCAACAGAAAATCACTGAAGACCTTCTACCATTGTATTGGGACAAGGAAAATGATATATCTATCATTTTGTTAAAAACCAGTTTGGCTATAACAAGCATCTGGTACCTACCTAGCTCCTCAGGAAGAAGAAAAAGCAAAGGAAATCAAAATTTGTTACAGCGGGTTATTATATCTGAATCCATAAGGATGAGGATCTCAGGGCATTGTAGTAAGCAACCAGAATACTCTTAACATTAGAGTACTGATTATGTTGAGTCAATTACTTACCCAGCGTATTATATAAGAATATTTTAAATAATATGCTTATGTTTTAAATACCACTGCAGAAACTTATCTTATAACTTGCATGAAAAGTATGTCTGCATTATGGTAATAATCAAAGATAATAGGAAGTACCTATCACAGGATATACAGATGCATTATATTTAGAACTAAAATAAATTTAATAGTTTAGCTTCTGCTAATCTATTGTACAACTACATCTTCACTTAATTCTAAAACAAATTGTACTATTCTGAGATCCTAAGGCTAAAAATTAACACCTTATCTAGATACATAGTTAATTCAACTTACCAGTGCAATTGTGCCAGTGCTGTAAAGTAACCAGAAAATTGCCTTATACACCATGAAATGACTAATTTACAGGTTTATATTTAATTCAAAACAATATGTACTAATTTCTGCACAAAAGAGAAATCATAATTTAAATTATTTAATTGACATTTACAAAAACAGTTCTTACACTGACAAACAACTCGGTAAGGATTTAAGTTTCCTAACCTCTTATATACCTAATCATTGTAATTGATTAGAGGTTCTAAGTCTTTGAGGAACTGTTCCTACATTACATGTCACAGTGATTATAAAAAGTCTCTATATTCAGAGCTTAAAACAACATACCCGCCTACATACATACATAATATATATGCCTGTATTCCCTGAAGGGTTGGCAGAGGTGTGCCAGTGTCAGTTCACTGGCATGTTTAGGTCCCATATAATATGAAATTGAACCATAGTACTTAATATAACAGAAAATCAATATACTTAGATTTATGAATCTGTAGCAAATGTTAAAAACACCATTTCCCTTTATTATATCAATGATACCTATTATAGAATGTAACCTTTGGATTGGAATGCTAACATTACAATCTTACTAATTAATTAGAATTAATTAATTTTATAATATTTAAATATAATTAATAATATTAATGAATTATAATTATTTTTCTAGCATATTATGCTATAAAAGTAAATAAGGTAATTTAATAGGTATAGGAACTCAAGAGATATAGGTAATATTGGGAAATTAAATATTAAAATTAAAATCATAAATATGAATTATGATAATAATATTATTAATGATAACATTACATTTTACACAATGTATAGTTCTGATTTATATAGAATCACTGGTGACCATTTCTATATTCTCCAATCAATTCCTTAATAAGTACCAATGGCAATAGAATTGTATATGGTATGGAAATGTGAAAATATAAATAATTAAATATTTACTTAACACATTAGCTGCAAAGTTTAACTTAATTAGGAATAACTTGTAAATATTACTTATGCCTAATATAAAAATTAAATATAAATAAAAAGAATCAGAAATAATAATAGATTTTATAATAATAATGATTACAACCAAAATTATTTGAAATTTAAATGCTTAAAATATAAGGTGACATGGAAGAAGCTCATACAATAGATACTTTTACAAACTACGGGCCATTTTTCTTTTTAGGCCTTCTCAGCAATTTCCCTTAATGTACCTGAAATTAATTGTATGAGTGCCATATTGGATTGTTCAATCCTAGTACCCAATACTCATTTATGTCGATGCTTGTCTCACAAGCTTTGATTGTTTCTCAGTAAAATAACATCTCGTGTTCAAAGAGTTCGCAACCGGATGCGTTAGCGCTCCGAATGCTAATATTCATGAGAGGAATCATGACCTTAACAGCTATTATAATGAATTTCATAACTAAAACAATCCTAATCACCCGTTACGGTTTAGTGTGAGTCCTATAATTCAAGCAAGATTGATCCTATTCTTAAAATTATATCTTCTTGCCCTTTGTTTCAAAAAAAAAAAAAAAAAAAAAAAACAAAAAGCTTATTAAGCTAAAGGTGTGCTCACACTGATTCCTTAAATATGTACTTATAAGTATCTCCATACAAATTCTGATATTCATAAGTTAAAGATTCTTTGAGACATGAGAGAGGTGTTAGTTTAATACCCATATTAGATTAAATTACTAGACCAACAATAACTGAATGTGACTTTGATGGTATGTTTATGTGGCTCCTTAAAGCTAGGAATAGCCTTTTCTAATAATAATTTGAACCTAGGACAAAGAAAATAGTAACTATAATAAAATATCTGTTTAATAAATCTTACTAAATATTCTTACTTACGTACTAGCTCATTACTCAATCCTCAATACCTAGTATATCTAGTTTATCTTAACCAATCATAAATCAAATTTATAAAATTCCAAATTAAACTATCTCTTTCCATCAAGATAAGCCTAAGATTTATCTTAGAAGGTCGTAGTTTATCTGCAGGCATCGAATAGGCATAGAACAAGGGAGCATAGAGATAGCATTAAAACTATTTACAGAACTTAAAAAGCCTTCTTATTCAATACTTACAGTACCTACTAGTCCTGCAATCACAGATGCCGAAAGTTAATCAGAACGATAAATTCAAAGATCTGCAACCTTAACTGACTTCAACTTTAACTGCGCAGAAATAATTATGCTGTATTAAATAAATTTAATTTTACAAGAGCAGTAAGCACCTACTCAATGAAGGCTCACTCAAGATTTTGTAAAAAATTCCTTGCTCAACTCCATATTGCTAAGTCAGACACAGAGTAAAAGGTTGGAATAGGAAATGATTAGTCCTTTGGCTCTACATTACTATAAAAATATATTATAACATAGTAATGTGATTTAAAAAAAAAATAAAAAAATATATATATATATATATATATATAAATTAATAAATTAAAACCGAAATAAGACTGAATAAGTTATAATTATACTAAAAATAAAAGAACCTGTAGTATTCAAATACACAGTGAAATATAGTTAATAATCTTATAATTTAAAGTAATGAAACTGAATTTCCATTAACATAATAATGTATTTATTTTTACACATTTTATTACAATTTTAGTGAAGCTTTAAACATCTACATAATGGTCAATCATTAAAGGACTGTCTGATGTATAATGAGTGATTAAACGAACTTACCTGTAAGTGAAGTTCAATCATCATTATATGAAGACACTGTCCTTTAATGATTGGAGCAACCCACCCATGCCCATTCGAAAGAACCTATTCTTGTGTTCCCGATATAAAATTGTAAAAACTGTGTAGCTTTCAATAGAATGACTTCCAGGTGACAGTCCGTGACGTGACAGTGACAGCAGATTCACACAGATAATACATACAAAACCAAGCGTTTTTTCTGCATTGCTTTGAAATCGTGCGTCAGTGGATGAAAATAGAGGATACTACATAATGGTCAATCATTAAAGGACAGTGTCTTCATATAATGATGATTGAACTTCACTTACAGGTAAGTTCGTTTAATCACTCATTAATATGCACCTCATTACGTCACACGTCAATTGCGTTTATACCCATTCCTACCTAAACTATTGGTATACAAATCTACTATTTTACCCCTTAGGTTATAGAGAGTTTAGAAGTTTATAGTAGCGGCTTTCATAGATATAATAGATGTTCGCCGTAAATTACCTACTAGCTTATGTGTCTGTAGTGTGTCAGTTACTTCCAGAGTGTGTAAATCGTCGTGTTCAGATGCACGTACAGTTCGTTTCTCATTAGCATCATTAACAAGCACAGTGTAAACCGGCGCCGCACAACCGTGTGTTGTAGAGTGGTGGTGGACGTCATGACGTCACACGTGACCACTCCGAGCCACATCACGTCAGCGATTAGTCGCGCGTGGGCAGCGCTCAGCGGCCGGACATCGCGTCGCTTGCTCCCGCTTAGTCTGAAACAAAAATAAGGAACTCAGAAATTCCAGTATTAATCCCGCCCGAAATCAACCCCA
This sequence comes from Subacronicta megacephala, assembly GCA_958496365.1. NCBI lineage: Eukaryota > Metazoa > Arthropoda > Insecta > Lepidoptera > Noctuidae > Subacronicta > Subacronicta megacephala. Next base: position 12,849,208 of record OY292534.1, read on the forward strand.
GAATAATGTAAGCCCCACGAAATTGAATATTGTTTCATTGTAGATACTATTGAACCCACAAGAGCAGTATCAACACGTCATAAATATAATATATTGTAATTCTTATATCCTTCGATCAGCAGTGGACTTCATTTGGCTGCAATATGATGATGAAGATAAATGTTTATATTCCTCAAAAGACATGACATAAGACATGAAAGAATAGTATAACTTGTAAATTAAACACAGACATATCTGCTCATCAGGTACAGTTACGGCAACTAGGCCAATATCGATATATCAACATTCAAACAATAATTAATGATAAGATGCTTTAAACGACTTTGTAGACTGATATTGTTCGTTAACCCTTGAGATACCATCCATAATGATGTGTACCATAGCAGTCAGGACCCCCTCAGCATCAGTATGCCGCACCTGGTCGTCACTGGTCCTTCTGTTCATATAATTATTGGATGTGTAGTGTGGAATATATCCACTGGTTGTGATTGGCTTACGGTGAACCACGCGGAACATTTTGATCGCCGTTCACGTAGATTGACCAATCATAACACATGCTGTTATAGCGACGATGTTGTTCTGACTGTAATGGAGAATGCGCACAACATGTCGGGTATGTTTCCAAACAACACAGAGTACACTGTAACAATAGGGCCATGCATAAGTTAAACTTCTACCTGTGGATACTTTTAAATGGCTTTATATTACTACTTAGCTGAGTATTTTAGTTAAATAGCTAAAAGTCTTCCTAAAAGTTCTAAATAAAATAAAAGAAACAACCGTTGGCGCACTTCCACCGGTATATTACAAAGTGCGTCAATGATATACAAACATATTTAATTAATGGATGTCGCTGACTTCTTCATGAAGATAGACGATGAGCTATTTTTGTTATTCTCTTATATTTCATAACTATTAATTTTCCCTAGCTAGCTAACGTTTTATACAGTAGCGCAAGTATAAATAAATATGTATTATCATGAAACGTATTGCCAAGCAGGACTTATATCAGCTTTGAGTGTGTCCAGCACCCCACCGCCACCCCCCACGACGCGTAGACTGGCGAGATCCGAGATCAGCTAAATATAATTAACTATGACCGTGAGATCACACGCGAAAACCCGCTCCGTGTATCCTATAGGTGATGAGGAACCCAAACAATAATATCTACAGCAAATAAATTATGTGCACTTGTACTGGCCTTGTGTCAGAATAAATAAGACATCTCTATTCTATCACTATCTATGCTTTGACACGATTTCTTCATTGTTGTTCTGAACATTGGTCGTGTAAGTACTACCGACAAAAGGCTTATTTCTGGATTCTGTTTATAAACAAGTAGCTTTCTCGTGGCACACTCGCCCGAGACCGATTTGAATATTTAGTTGAGTAAGTCACGCTGTCTATTTGTGGGCATAGTACACGGCAAAGCACTCTTACTGATAGTGAGATATTAAAGACTATTACTATTAGAGACTAACAGAAAATATTTTATACTTAGTAGGTATTTCGTTCCGTTCGAGTTCGCAAAGTTTCTGCTAATAAATAACGCAGTCATAAACGGCCCCTAATTAAAAGTACTTTGCAACTACTTTATAAATATAAGTTTAAGTGTTTTGGTGTAAGTTTACGAGTTTGTCTGTTGAGTTTCGTGATGTAGTGGGCAAGTGACAAGCGCATAGTTGTCGTGATGTCGTCCTGTTAGCGACGCGTTGGTGGAGTGTCGCCGCCGCGGACGAGGCGCGGTGGGGCGGAGCGGGCCCTCTCTGTCACTCTCAAGGGGAGGTCGCAGCTAAATTACTACAATACAATACATGCACCTTTCCATGAATATCTTATCCCAAGATAGCCTTACTTATTCAATATTCAGAAATTGTACACTGTTATAAATTGTCTAATGATACAGTTTGTTCGAAATAAGTAAGCCGATCGGAAGTTGTCTGCAAGTGGTTTAGAAGTGGTAAATTTTAATAGAAATAGTCGGTGTAAAGATAATTAGAGTCGTATATGTTTCACATTTCTAATGGTTTTGTTTACTAATTTCGATATTTATGTATTAAAACACTTAATTAAACCATTTTATCACCGCGGTAGTTCGGAACGGCTAACTTCCGATCGGCTTATTTCGAACAAACTATACTTACCTAATATTGATTTGACATTAAAATGAAGCCACTTTTGCATGTATTTTATAGAGCAACATTAATTTCATTAAATATGAACGGTTTGCAGAATTCAGTTCAAGACACACTGACGCACAGATTACCATGATGATATGAGTATTTCGCTATAAGATTCGTAAAAAGTGATTTTATTTCAAACAAGGCTCTCGTAAATTTCATAAAAGAGTACAATAGATCTATATTTATTTTTAGTAGGGTTTATTTATCCAATCGGCAATCGGTGAAGTTTGGCAGCAAGCCAAGCTCCGACACTTCCCTACAAAGACGCTGCGTCTACAGGCGCCCTCCGAGAAAGTTTCAAACCAAAAAATATACCTACAGTGGACGGACCGGAAAACAGCGATCGTGATTGTGGCTCGTGGGGGACGCCGGAGGGGGAGGGCGCCTGGGGGGGCTGGGGGAGGGGGGGGGCGTACAGGAAACGTACGTGCACGATGCACCGAGTTGCAGACGGTAGCCAACAGACGCAGCCGCGGCACCACCCTCCGGCACAAATGCACGCGCCTCCAGAAATACCACGCTAACAACATCAGTAATTTTAGTTTAAACCAATTTATTTAAAATACCTTTATATCCTTTCGAACTTACAAATACTCATAGATCTAGAACACTCCAAACAAACCAGTAAATCAAATCTGTTCAATATTGGTGGTTCAATAGTACTGGTTTACTATAATATGTTGTGAGTCATCGGTGCACGCTGGAGTATGTCTAGGCTAGAGTTACTTACAATATGTATCAAGTGGTTCTTCTGCACGTTACTGTTGTTGGGTTGACGTGTGATGTGAGCACCCAGCGCTCGCCACTTGTTTCACGGCCTATCAAACTTATGTTAGCGACTACAGCTTAGTTCTGGATATCGATATGAAGAATAAACAGCTTCGAAGACACTATCGTTCTCACAACATGTAAATGGAGTTGTTTATAGCTAAGTAATACAATATATTTATTTTTAATAACTGTTAATCGCGGGTTCCCTAAGGTTTTCCAAAAGGACTTACTTACTACATATATAATATCAGCTTTGCATAAAAAGCAAGTGACGGCCACGGCCGGCGGAGGCACACTCACTCACTCGTCCGCCTACATTACTTATTATTTATTGCTTCAGTATGACAAACAGTTGGCGAGCTCCGGAGCGCGGTGACGTCGCAACAATGACGTCACGTCGACACGTCACTGCCATAACATCACATCAAGCACTAGTGGCTGACGCCTAGACGTGTCTACCAGGAAGACGTGTCTGCTAAGAACTTAACATTACAATACAAGTAAGTGCTGAAGGCTTTCTAACAAGTATAACACCAGGATGACAATATTCAGCGATCAATGTAATTTATTGTAGAATGTAATTCAATTTTGTTTGTTTCTCCTCTCTATTTCTTGTTATTTTAGTTTTTGTATTATCTAACAAAAGTGGTTGACAATCCATTAATTATAAATTAAGAAATCATATTTTCACATATTAAATAATAGATTGGACAACAAAACGTTACAAGATTATTGTATATAAATTAGTTACACATGCAACATTATCTCCGTGCTCGGTGTCGACGTGGCTGTACTGTGGGAGGCGCACACCTGTACACACCGTCACATATAAAACTATACAAACATTTCACTTAGTTGTGTCAAACAGCTATTCGTGTTGTTACACTTAATCGTTTAATTAATAACTGTTTACTTACATTTCTTCAGTATTGGTATATTATATATCATCATTTTTAAATTTTTTTTCATGTGAACTCATAATCTGCCGGTACTTTTGTCACTTTTCTCTACCATTAGTGTCGAACTGGCGGCAAGTGATACTTCTGTATTTTTTGTATGATATCTGAAGAGCCGGCGGCGGCATGCTGACAGCGCACCACAAAAATTGAATGCACCTGCCATACACGTACGCACCAGCGGTCACCTCGCAGTACCAACAGTGCAGCGCGCTCCCAGAACTACAAGCGTGTCTATGTATACTGCCTCAGTTTCAACTGCCGCTGCCGTGTGGTACTCATAGTATTGCTATACGCACTTCTGTATTGATGTCGTATGCAAGTCTGTGTGTCGCACACTGAATCAACCTTTGCAGACCACGTATGGGAAATATGACATGACTGACAAGGGTAATCAAAACTCCTCTGTGTATGTATACTATATATGTATAGCGCATTGGTTCACTACAATGTTGTCTGTAGCAAACTTAATATTAACAAATGATAAACGAGTTTTATTGCACATAATTATGAGTCTCCCTGATTCGTCTGCGCTACACATAAATAAATTAATTTGAATTATTCTTTATTTAAGTAATCACTGTTCACTGTCTATTTGCGTTTAATACTTTTTGATTCTTTTTTTATTATTTTTTAGCATTAAATATTGCGAAATTTTCACAAAGAAATGAATTTTCTAATTAAAGAAAATTTTTACTTTTTTATTGTTAAAAACCCAAAATACGCTCGTTACATTTAAAATCCAATAATTTTTCATGCCAGTTACTCACTCAGTTTAACTTGGCCTTAAATGTATAAGAAGCTCTTATGACGTAAATTATCTATTTCTGTTAGTTTATTTCTTGTTTTACTGTTTTTACAAGTATAGGATAATTATTTTAACTTTAACAATAAATCATTACAGATCCTTTTATAACATATTGTAGTGTAGTGTTGTATAGTGTGTGTTGTTTAGGCTGGCTGCACTGAGTAACATACACGTGGTACCTAATTAATGGCTGATGCCCTCCGTGCGGCGCGGCCTTATGAAATTCAGGGATTTATGAAGTTTTCATAAGTTACACAGCAAGGCGGCGGCGGCGCACATTACATAAATTACCCATGGAGCTCGTTGTGATTCATCGCTTGCCGGCTTGCCAACAATGGACTATTAATTACCTACATCGCCAGCAAGGGAACCAACTTAATCATTTTATATCATATCGTAAGGACGGGCTCCTCAGACACGTGTGCCAAATGTCTTAACACGCCCAGTTATTTTAATTAAGGTATTTAGTATAAAATTATTTATTATGTACAATATTTCCTCCTAATACATAGAGACAAAACAATGTTCAAATGTAAATCTTTCAACAAAACCATTTTAGGCATTTCCTGACACTGTTAATAAATGTTTCAGGTTTGACCAAAACGTGGATAATCATCGTCATCATCATCATCCTGGGAGTATTGTACTGTGACACACGGAATTGAGTTGTGTATTCATTGAATGTTTGACTCGTGACCCAATCACGGAAGAGCGTGGACCCAATAAACAGTAGATGAAGTGCCGAGCGCCTCCCTTGAACAGTCTGTCCGATCAAAATAAAAGTCATGAGCGTGTGGCGGCGGCGAGCGAGCGGCGACGGCGGAGCGATGCGATGTCCTCTCGGGATAACAAACGCAAACTAGTAATATAACACAATATTAATAAACTCCAGCCATATCTAAATTTTATTATACTTGTTCGACATATTTGGGTGACATGTCCACTAGCTCAATGTTGGCGGCTAAAACACGCACACACAAAGTGCTATATTTGCAATTAAATATTAAGTTATTATTATAATGTGCTAAGCTAAAAGTGAATCAAGATAACCTTCATGAGCAGGCACACTTTCTTAACTTGTACACTATCTTATCTAGCACCTAATACTTAGCGAGATAGGTCATTAAAATGAGGACATAACTAATATCATTTATCACACAATTTATGATAAATCAATTAATAAAATATTGCTCCCCTTTTAGGATTACGTATTTGATAGTGTATAGCAATAGGTAGTATACAGTTATATACTACTAAGCTACACGAGGAGTATTTAATAATCTTATGTACTAATAACAAATAGCAGCACTTCACAGAATTTTCGGTAGAACCAAGAATTGGAAGTAGGAACACTTAAGCCTTTTCTTGGCAAAACGTGTATCGAAATGGCGTCTTAACGACTGTAAGCTTAGCGACGATACATGATATTATATATGATTGACATAGTCTTCGGGTAATATGTTAACGATGTTCGTATGAATGCTATTTGTGTGGGTAGCGGCCTCACCTGGCCGGCGCCGCGCGAGTGTGGACCTTCTGCGGCTAACTGTTTGGTGGTTGAGTCTCGTTTTCCGCGCCATCTCTAATTATAATCACTGTCACAATTATCGCGAGCAGATTCGGCGCGGCTTCATTAGGGCTCGCCCACGGCGGCGGCGCGGCGGCGGTCCTACACTCAGTGTTTGTATCATACATTATTCATACAGTTCTTACTACACTATTTGGCACCGGAACTAAGAAAAATCTTGAGTTTTTTCATGTACATATTATTAGTAAAAGAACGCGGCTCAACATTATTTAACGGTTTTCCTTGGAGACACGGAGAGGTTCGGAGAGGGAAGCTCTCGGCTCTCTAACTATGAGGTACCGGCCGAATACCTCGCAGTTCACTACCGTTAGCAGCAATACCTCAGTCGGGACATTCTTCTATCCGACAGTAAATGTCATGCTGTCTGTATCGGCGTTGTTGGATCATTGCTGGCACTGTATGATTCTATTATAGGACAATACCTAGTTGTATGTGTGGTTTGCTTCTTGTTATTAACGAAATGTTTATTTTTGGCCACTAGGGTTAATACACGATATTTGGTTGTGTTTCGTTAAGTTGGAACAAACAATATTCGTGCGATACATTATGACTACCCTCACTCTGATATGGTTTCATTCGCATCCTATAAAGATTTACTTACTTACTTTATCTCGGCTTGTAGCGGCTTCTGCTTTTAGGTTCCAGCTTTGCAACTATGAAACAAGATCCACTTTCGTGCAGTAGTTTTTGCGTGATGCGCGTACAAACATACCGACGATAATAATCAAAGATAATTGTTTTGGCTTCCATTGTTCGTATTAAAAACTCTCTCATGTTATATCTTCTTAAAGTTTGACATGGGCCTGTTTCAATTTTATTAACTAGGTATATGACTGCAGTGATCTGTAACAACCTCTATGAAAATAAATTATAGTCTTAAGTGATCGTCGCGATCAAGCGCAACAATACTTTTGTTGGCACCTATATAAATCAGATATGTAGCAGTCGTCGTGACTAAAAGCAGCAACAAGATAGAGTTAAGAAGACAAAAGGTTGTAGCGTTCCATTGTGACCCCTTTCCGAGATTAAAAACATAAATGCGTTATTATGGACACGCTAAAAGCCTCGGCGAGACGCCGGAATTAGATTGTGTTGAGCGGAACCCCCGCCCCCCGCCCCCCCCCCCACCTAGCGCACCCCGCACCCCGCACCCCGCACCCCGCACCCCGCTCCCTCCCGGAGACTTGTACTCTATACTTGTTTGATGATGTGTAGCCTCTTTGTACAGTACCTATATTTTGAAATATCATCGACACTATAATGATTACAACATCATTCATCACTAGTACTATCCCATTATCATTGGGGAATCTCAAAATATTTATGCCACATGATATAACATTTTGACATCCCATTCTATATCCTCGAACAGTACCTGTCTAATGTAATCTAGTGACTGCATAATCAACTGGATACACCCAGCTTGTTTGAATGTAAACTAATAGGCAGATTCGATGCCATATATTATTTGAGATAAACACCAACACGATATACTGATCGTTAACGTTGCTTTATCTGAATAATACTCGTATATCAGTTATCAGTGACCGTAATGATCATAGTGTTACAATATAATCGCCGGCGCCGGCTCAGCACCGCAACTCCTCATGACAGTTCCCGCTGACGACTGCATCAATAACATAATGACTCTGATTACTTTCTAATGGACTATATGATGATCTTATTTGCTTGCTAGAGCTCTTGTTTTCCCATAATAAGAGCATATTATTTGTAACACGTAGTCATGGCAGCCAAGTGATGCAGTTAAGATAAGTGTGCAATCAACATACGTGTCCGTGCACCAATCTTTCGTAATTTAGTCAAACAAAAAGTTTTTTCTTTACAGTGTTATTTTATTATGGTTGGTGCAATTTGTTGTTCTATAGATAGGTACGATAAATATAGACACCAAAACCTAAAAAAGAGCATTATTTCGAAGAGTGACCACAACCTTAGAATGTACTAAAATATGTAAGGAGACGGAAATCTACGTACCTAGTAAGAAACTTATAAATAACGGATTATAAATACGACTTTATTAAACAAAATAAAAAATAATTAACATAGGTAGTGCTATATCAGATATAAGGACTTCGTTTAGTTCAAAAGGAAGTAGGTTAACACATACTCTCAAAACTGGAACTCTTTAGCAGTTTACATCATTATGAATTTTAATTTAAAAGTTACGCTGCAGTAATGACAGTGGTCTCGCACCGCACGCACCGCACGCATTGTGTGTGGTGCAGGCGCGCGCCTCTCATAGTCATTATCCACAGGAACTGGGTGCTGGAGGTCGCGCGTCGCTAGCGTGTCGCTCGCTAAGCATCACGCTACTCTCATCTTTCAGCAAACTTAAAGCCACCACAAAAGCGTATTGTTTAATAACGTGCTTCGTCACTAGTGGGGGGACAGGGGCGGGGGGCGGCGGTCCTCTGTTCTGAAACCCCCGTGACTCATCACTATCGCATATTAAAACGTTTTCATTTAAAGAAAATTAATTGAATTTTTAATAACGCGTCGAGGGACATTTTTCATTATGTCAAGAGTTCAGTGGTTGTCGTTTGACGGCGCCCAAATGATAATAATTTGTATTCAAAGGGCCACTTTTAATGACTTTATTTTGTTATTTTTTGTCCACTTGTTCAAAATATACAGTCTATTATTATCGATAGGTTTATGTCGAACAGCATTGAGCACACGCCCCGCTTACTTTCACCCTCGAATTATTGTGAAAAAAAACAGTACCGTCACAACCTCACTTGCCGAAATAACTCACAAATTGAATTGACGTAGAAAAAACTATGTTCTTGACAATAAATGCATCGCACGTACGATTGTTGTCAGTGTTACAATAGGCTTGTTTAGAACAACAACAAACAAAACGCGCTTTTAATAATAAAGGGCGCCGTGGTATCGTACGTTACGACAATGACACGACACGAACACGCCGCGTGTCACCTCACTGGCACGCAGATTTATTTGTGATTGATGTGTTTCATTTATTTTTTGTTTAAAAACGATACAGTACCCTGACTTTAAAAGTTCCTTTGAATTTATTGAATAAATGACTTAAATAAGAATAATGAAAAAAATTCATGGAAATAATTAGTGTTAATAAGATTTTACTATAATCAGTCACTGAAAATAAGTAATAATCTTAAGTATATTTACAAAATGTATGTAATTCAATCAAAATAGATTTAGTAAGCGTGCTAGCTTGCAGTTAATTCTCTGGTTTCTTCATATAAATTAATCAATCAAATAATCGCGCGGCGCGACGTGACTCCCGGCCGGCATCCCTCCGAATTAATATAATGTTCTAAGTTTACCTATAACGACTACCCTCTGAACCTTTCACCGGCATTTTTACATATACCTTACATCGAGTAACCTCCCTGAAGACATATTGTATGAAATGTTTGAAAAGTACCCTCGAAGGGCCCAGACGAGCAGATAGCCCTCGTACCGACATGTTTGTTTACCATGATTTTATAAGTCAGAATTAAATGAATATGATATTATGCTGTGTACTTATTCTTCAGGTGATCGATCTGTTTCCAGGTCAAAGCAGTGACGTGTGTACTGGAACATTTTTAACTGACTGTAGAGAACTGATTCCAATAATGCATATAGGAATACTTTTTATCCGCGACTTCGTACGTACACGTTTTGGCTTCGGTTGCTCTAATAAAGACCCCCATATTAGTTTTTCTTAAATATCTATAATGTACTCGAACAGACGTATGCCTGTTAAAATTTTATTATTTGTATAGATTAACTTCCTAATTTAGTCCAAAATAATATGATTTATTGAAATCAGTTATTGCTACAACTATATTACTTTTTCTGATTTTATCGTTTCGGACCGAGGTATTAAATAATAACACGATAATCCGTAAAAATAGTTTTATTTCAATGATTAATATCCGTCAGTGTCAGAAACCAGTGTAACTTTTTCCTACTTTCGTTTAGCTTAGATAACGACACGATTATTGCTAATTCTGTTTCCCGGGAATTTCTTGTAAGTATTAACTGGGATTGTAAGTATTAATAGTTGAGAAAATAAAAGCTCTTTTGACATGATTTGCTTTAACATTTTATACAATTCAAGTCGATTATTGTAGTATCGTAGACCTGCAGTATAATAGGACCGTAGCGCCGTAGCGCCGTAGTGTCGTAGCACCGTAGCACCGTAGCACCGTAGCACCGTAGCGCCGTAGTGCCGTAGTGTCGTAGCACCGTAGCACCGCAGCACGGTCAGACCGTAGCACCGTTTTACGCTGAGGAAGCATCGAAGCACCGGAGAGTCATAGCGCCAAGTAGTAATAATAATGCTGAGACGGCAATCCATTTGGGAAAGTATGCCGACATCACATATTGTTATTTTGTTTCTCTATAGATTCATTTATGTTATCTGTGTGATGTACGGATCTTGTCCAGATAAATGTGTTTTTCTTTCTTTCTTTTCATTCTAGTAGGTATTACTAGTTACTTTGAGGCGATGAATCGACATTAACGGTAGCATAATGTTAATGTTGCGGTTCGCCTGTAGCTTATGTGATGTAGCTGATGTGTCGACGTCACCCGCGAGCACTGAACAGGATTAGTGTGTGGTAACAAGTGGAGTACGGAACGTGACGTCACGCGCCCGCTCCTTCACTCAGGGAGCGGTTGGCACTTACAGCCATAGCGCAACCTTATTTTTAAAACCCCTTTTCAAAGCTTCAATACAGGCCGTACTCAGAGCTGTGCTATCTCGGTCATTTCATTCCCTCTCAATGTTCAGTGTGAAGGCCGCAAAAGGTTGTACATTTTAAAGCTCTATATCTATAACTTTCGTGAGCACGGTTTAATGTCGTCTTAATGTGCGACCTTAAATTAAAAGCAATGCGCGAGTGGGCGTTGTGTTCGTTTTATTTGGAGAATACTTTATAAAAACAAAAAAATAATTTTAAATTACTTTTCTTGGATAAAATATGTATGAGATAGTAAAAATACTCATAAAAAAGTGCTAAATTAGAACTTATACAGCTGGTTGACTAATTGTGATCCTTAAGCATGATGCATCAGTATTGCAGGTCAAGTGCTACTTAGGAGGTTCGCATCTATTTTTTGCAAGATTAAATATTGTAGATTAATGTTGTACACCGACTGAACTACAGCACCATACGATACTTCCTATCGTAGTTCAGTTTGCAAGCGTACGGCTTCATGATGCCAGTTTTGTTCCAAATTCCAGAATGAGTGAACAGTGAGCGACGCGTTCTATCATTTATCACTTTGGGACGTAGTAGTTTCATCGTGGAACTATTTCGTTGTATGACTGCTACTCGCGCCGGGATTACAACGTGACTGTAACGCTTTATCAAACACTCGAGCGCCGCGCTGTGTCCGGGAGGCGCGGGGGATCGCGCCGGGGCCGGACCACTCTTAATCCGCTCCCGTACAAAGTTCAGAGCGCTGTATATTGGCTGCGTAACAACACTTGCAACACTTTATGACATAAAGAAATGAAATGGAACCGTGACGTGACGGGATCATTATACTAATGATAAGTACACAATAACAACCGTACCATCACGCCCGTATTCCCCGCAGCGTTAAGCGAAGGTACTAAGCACTTTATAATATAAAAATATAATATAATAAATAATTAAAAAACTCCAAGAGAGCTGCTACCCAGAATTTTTTATAGAAAACCCCATAAAACACTTTGCTTAGCAGTACTATGCTGGAGGTTCTGATATTTTATACAACTAAGGTGGCAAACAACCATATGGCCCGCCTGATGGTAAGTGGTTACCGTAACCTATGGAGGCTGGCAACACCAGGGGTGTCCGTCGCGCGTTGCCGAACCTGTGAGAAAAGGACGGGAAGGAGCTAGGGACAAGGAAGGAAGGACCTGGGCCTCCAACGCTTCTATTAGGGCAACAAGACTATTATTGCGGATATATTGATTACGAACATTGACACATCCTTACTTTATTTTTCCTCAAACTTAACCCCTTCGAACCTGAGTTTATTATAGGAGTCAAAAAAAATGTTTAAGTGGATTTCCATATTATTAAGATAATAATCAATGAATTGTAATAAAAAAAAAATATTTTTCTTTTTTAGATTTTTTGAAAATTGTATGTCCATCTACATGGACACCAGGTCCCGAGTGTAGTTTGAAAGACTATTTTCTTTTACAACTACATTTGTATTTTTTACTCAATAATAATAATAAAAATGCTTATTAATATTTTTTTAATCATATAATGGTATCTTATTCATATTAGGTATATAAAAAAATAAAATTATTTGATTTTATGGAACTCTCTAAAACAATTTCGCTCACCAGTAAAACACAAATGGATATTGCACTTCAAACAGTACAGGTGTGTTTTATCTTTACATTCCAGTTTCTCGCATCTTGTCGCTTCCTTCTTTTTATCATATTGAGGAAAGTTATGTACAGTATCATATTAGATTTCATTCGCAGGGCTAATTTCAGCAACTGCGCGAGGACGTCGTTTTGATGAATTGTCATATATTGTTTGGATACTTTATTCCATCTTCGTACCTCACCTTGTTCTCCTATTCCCGCAAAATTTGAGGCAAGAAAAACAACCATGTTGTCCATCCATTTTATTGCATCCACATCTTTGGTAATTGTTCGTAACTTGATCAGTAGGAATACCCTCTTTCTTTTTTAGCTGTCTCTGTCCGTGACAAGCGGAAGCTTTCCAAATCTATTTACTCTGATAGTTCCACCAGCATATATTTTTCTCGTTGCCTTAGATCCTTCATCATATCAGCCTATTGCCGTCTACTGCTGAACGTAGGTCTCGCCAAAAGAGCGCCAACCATCGCTGTCTTGGGCAGCTTGCATCCATCTGCTGCCAGCCACCTTCGTCAAATCGTCGGTCCATCGTGTCGCAGGGCGTCCTAAACTACGTTTGCCTAAACGTGGTCTCCACTCTAGCACCAGTCTGCAGACATGGCCAGCCCACTTCCACTTCAGCGAGCTTATTCTTCGCGCAATGTGACTTTAGTTCTTTGGTGAATGGCTTCGTCGCAAATTCTATTCACCAAAGAAACACCGAGCATCCATTGCACACGGAGCAACCGTGAATTTGTGGTGTGTCCGTTGAGTTTAGTTTGGATGTACATTGTCACTACCACATCCCTACCCACATGAGCTAAGTTTTGCGATGTGCTCGTATCTGTTATAACTTCATCGTCGCTTTCCCCATCAAGATCTGATATTGTTCCGTTTTCTAATATATCAAGACGTAATGAGTTCGACATCTTCGCCAATCTTACAAGATTGAAACCTAAAACAGGGTATGAATACCATTACATAGTCAATAAAAACTATTATACAAAACGTTACAGCTTATCGACTTTGGAGACCTGATGTCCATTGAAATGGACACATATTAAATTGCATTTTTGAAATATTATATGATATTGATTTGTGTTTACGTGTAAATATTACCCACAATTATTACCTAATCTACGAAAATAAAAATGATGTACAGCGCAATTAGTCTAATGTCAAGAAAAAACAATGTAAAACTGAAGACTTACCTGCCTTGCGCTGAGCCATGGACAATGTCATTACTTGACTGGATATTATGATCTACCCACACAAAGGGCGATTGTGTTTTGTTTATACAAACATTTTTAGATAAGCCCCGTGTGTATAAAAACGTTTAGATTTAGCTTTTGTTAACCGCGTTTCATATTACATTAAATGTAAAGGTATGTCCATTGAGATGGACACCAGGAACGAAGGGGTTAATATTGACTGCCAAAAACATACTCTTACTCAAGGACGTGCACAAGGCGAGTTGCCATGAAATATGGCATTTACAAAGACAAACAATGTAATGTACATCTTTAATAATAATGATATTTTCCTAAATACATAGAAGAGCTTCAAATAATAAACAAGATATATATGACCTTATAATATTAAGATACACAATACACTAGACTTTTTATAGAAAAATAGCATAGAAACTTCAATGGGTCTTAAAGGTTATTGCAGGTATAGGTCTATATTATATGCGCATTAGTATTATAGATGTTAATGTTATAGGGGAGAGGTTTACGTGCATCGGTCAGAGTCGGTCAGCAGCTCACAGTTTACATATTATGTGCGCGGTGAATTGCAATAGGTTCGCCCCTATTACATGGCACCTAAACAGAAAACTGTGCGTGTACATTAAGTACACCTCAGCCATTAGCCCTTTAGGGAATATAGGCGTGATGGTATATGTGTTATAAAAAGAGACGTCAACCTGAGGGCAAGAGCCGTTGTCTTTATCACCAAACGCCTGTGCTAACGCTCAGTCACCGAACATTCCTAACATATCATTGGTAAGTCTTAATAATATGTCCAATTATTTCACATTGTCTTACAAACCGAAACTCAATCTTTATCTACTTTATAAATTGCTTTTTCATCCAAATAAATAAAAATACATTTCACTAAAACGTATTCATTCAAATAAAAAGTGAAAAATTGAACATGGTAAACTTATTTTAATAATGTATTTTTATCGTGTAACTTTTAACTCATATTAATAACATTTATATTAAAGATTTCTGAATTTTTTTTAATATTTCACATGACTTACGCAAATGTCTTAATCGTGCAACGGGTCGTTGAGCTCCCTAAAAAATGTTTGAGCTACACGAGGACGTATGTATGCGTGCTGACAGTAAGGACAGGACAACTCAAAGCTACTAGGGCTCTTTCTTCAAAAGGCCTGTTCAGATTTTGTCCTACATTGTAAAACTCGCATATAATATCACTATTGTCAGGACATTAAAAGAGAGCCTGGTACTCTGAGTTTGTTTCGGCTTTTCTTCTCAAAGGTCATCAGGTAGGAAAGGCTGGCGCCATCTAGCTTAAAAATATATTGACTTGTAAAAGTGTCTTTCAATGCTTTATTTACAAAAATAAATATCATTTCACTTCATTTCATCAGTTCATCATTAATATTTTTTTATTTAGTAGGGTTATAACTCAACAAAGAACGATACATAATTTAAACTTAGTAATTCACACCAATAATGTGGTTTGATGTCATTCAAGACAAAACTAATAAATAATTTATTGATATTAATATTCATGAACGTGAATAGTTATTCGTGGCAAATTAATTTAGCGCGGAGCAGAGCCAAGCCGGTCGCGGGCGGAGGGGCAAGGGGGGGGGGGTTAGGGAGGGGGAGGGTCGCTGGGATATCTCCTTGATATCATCGTCAACCGGCTTTCTCAATTTGTAGTAAGGGAGCCGTCAGTAAAGTTACGATCTGTATTATTCGCGACCTTCATGCGAACTGTTTCGACGTAACCCAAAAAGCAACTCACTATTCATAATCAGAGCGAGCAACTGCGATCTTAATCAACGCCACAAAAGTCAATGGTCTGAAGTGAGCCTGGTTATATCTAGTTCGATCCCTCTCCTTCCATAACCCAACCACCTATTGGATGAGTATTTTATCTTTTCTTTTATTCTTCTTATTAAATATATCAATTTGTTTCTAAAACATTCTGGCGCGTGCACATCGAGACAGTTTCTAGAACAATTTGACAGAAAAAATATCAAATTATTACAGTAAGGTCAGTAGCAACAGCAGGAGGCACAGGTCTTCAGCGTTGTGAAGCGTGCACATCACGGCCGCGCGGCGGTCACTGGTTATTGGCCGTTATTGGCATCGGTCATTGATTGCTTCACTTTACCGACTATCTCGGAGAGCTCTCCTCAGACGAACTACTGACGTACATAATAACAGAAGCATTCACTGAATCAGTGCACATTACAATCGGCACGCCCTCTGTGGTCCTAACTAAATTTACTGATGAATCTTGTAGTAGTATCGGGGTCCAGATCTTCGCGAGCTCAGCTCGTTTTAATAAATACTCCCCCCCCCCCCCCCGACCTACGCGTACGGCCGCCCCTGGGCCCCGCCGACATAACCGAACGACCTCGTAAACAGAGACCTTACAAGCTTCCTGTAGCGCCACCACTTTGATGCCAACCTTCCGGTTTGTGCTTATTCATTCACCTTTCATTTCTCGGTAGGCAAACAAACAATTTATTAAAAATTTGATTTTGGGTACAATATAATGCAAAGTAATGTTGAATAGAGGAAAGCTTTTCCCTGTGCTCCGGGACTGTACAGTAGGTATGAATGACACTGAAGCTCCTTGTGTGTGTGACTGTACTAATGTACTGGTTGCTAAGCGATACATTGATATTATCATAATCTACGGACCTTTTTGTTCACAGTTCTTGAGCAATGAATAAAAGAGGAGCAATTGGTTCTTTTGAATAAGATTATGGAATGGTTTTTTAACACAAGGGCTAACGTATTTCTGATGACTCCTATTTGAAGGAGGCATCGTTAGGAGTGCTTGCAATAATTCAAGGCTCTATTTTATCAATAAGGCGGAGTATTTTGTCATCCTAAATGTAATCGCGTTCAATTGTAGATAGGTATTTTTTTAGTTTTTTCAATAAAAGCTTACTAGCAATGTGGGTTGCACATTATTAGTAATCTTGTAAGCCCCCCGTACAAAGCGAAATGCTTGTATTACGAGTGGGTCGTCGTCATGCAATCGTCATAGTACGTCACGTCGGTAGTGCAATAAGTGAGTTTCAAACCGGCGAGGCGGCGGTTTCGGAAACGATGTAGTCAGTATACCTACTCATGAAACACATTTAGTTTTATTTGTCTAGCTTTTATAGTTTAGATTTTGACTTTTGGACTCACGGTCATCATCTCCCTGCAGTCCTCGGAAGCTGTAAAGTTTGTGAATTTGTGAGGTTGTAGCTGTGTTGTTTGTGAGGTAATCTCTGGGAGTCTGGATCCACTGAGCTGATTTTGAAAATCACTGGGAGGCGGACACTGTATTGTGTAAGTAACACTTGGTGTACTTTGCTATTGTGCTAAACACCAATTTAAACATTCCTGAACCGCTCACTCGCCGTGGGGTCGTAGTCGCAGCAGTATGACAACGATGATAGGCTTCGCATAATATGATAACGTGGGAACTTTTGACAAGTTTACCGTACTAACTGAACCGAGTACGCCACCTAGCATGCACTTTGGGAGTAAACAGACTGTTCTGTTAAAGTTATCTTTTTATGTTTCCCTTTGTATGCACAGTCGGTAAATAACTCAGGATAAACCTGTCGAATAAACTATAAGCGCAATCACGTCGGCCGTCGAGGCCGCAGCTTTCGACAACAATAGTTACTCCTCTCATTTTGCAAAAAGAGGAAACATTCAAAAGAAGCCAATGAAAAACTCAATAACTGTAAGTCTTCGGTCATTGTTAGTTTTTGTGTTGTGGCCGCATTGTCCGCACCGCACCGCTCCGCTCCACGTCACAACAAACAGCGGAACAATGCTACGGACTACTGCAAGCGAAAAAAATTATTTTTATTATAACAAGTCACTATAGGTACCTCTTCAATCACACATTGTGAAAGGGACGCCTTTTTGGTTTCATGGAATTTATTAGCGGGATAACTACTGACGGGTTCCAGCAAGCTAATTAATATCGAACTAAATACAAAAGGCTGTAAAAAGTAAAAAAATATATCGAAATATTGTCCCTCTCACGTTTAATATTAGTAAAATATTTGAATCCAAGCATCTTTCCGTGGGGGACCGCTGGTACACAGACACACTACACACTTATAAAACCCCTCTTTTCGTAATGTTAACTAAATAAATCGCGACGGAGGTTTACATCCCGAGTCCCGACGCAATCATGTAACATTGAATACTTGTGTGCAAGTCATTAAGGCTACTATGTGGGCTTTTGTATATCAACGTGCGACGAGATAGTCGCAGCGAACATACGACACGCGACTAATCGCGCGGAAAATAACGTCGCCACACAGAGCTGACGTGAGCTACTCCTATGTTTCGACAAACTGAAGAACATCAAATGAAGATAATATATTGTGCAATTGTTTGTCTTAAACAGTTCTAAATAAAAAAACGCGACAGTATATATCTACCTTTTATGTGGAAGCCAATATATCCCAAATTATACGTAGCTTGCTCACGTGTTTCGTATTCGGAAAATCTACCTACATGTTTTCGCTGAACGAAACAAATTATGTAACATAGTTTACAGGAGCATATTGTAGTTACAAAATGTAATCTGCTGAGCCGTTTGTGATGAAATTTGATATGGATAGTCTGTAGCCTGGGGAAGGACATTGGCTACTTTTTTATCAACAAACCATGTGGACGAAGCCGCGGGCGGAAGCTAGTCTATTATATTACGATCTAAGCCTTCAGTTCAGATTAGCTTGATGATGGAACGTAAACCACAGGCACGGTTGATATGTCCCCCCCCCCACCTCTTCCACTCCCTTCACCGTAGGTACACAGTGTGTATTACACATATGATTAGAACTATGGTCACATGATCGTCGTGCTTGTTAGCTGGGATCCCCCCGCCACCGCCATGCGCCACCGAAACCAGCACACAGTGACAAAAAGACATGCTCAGAGAATGCTTTAGCAGAGGTACAATGGAAGCCGGCGGCGGCGGCGGCGGCGTGACCTGGAAACGTTCTCAAAAGATGTGCCTGTTTAAAGGAATGACACGTCTTGTGTAATGCAGCGCAGCGGGGACGCTAGGGCGAGCGGGGCGTAGGCTGAATTCCTCACCCCTTTTGGGTATTTTTCACGTTTCTTTGAACGGCGCGGATTCAATTATTTTTCCATTAAGCCGTGGCCGCACGGGCAACACCGAGACTAGCTCGACGCGGACGCGCCTGCAGGGCTGCCAGTGCTGCCACACTTCCGTGTTGTTTCCCTCAGCTTTACATAAAGTAATAATGACAGTTTTTTTTTCAAATGCGACCCTGTATCGCCCTACAGTACATTTACAATTTGTATTAGTGTACAGGTGCGGATGCGCCTCATGTACATGATCAGCAGTTACTAGCGCTAGCGCTCTCAGTCCGCGTGGCCCCGCGCTCATCGCGGCCACGGGATAATTACCATTTTAATTGTGAACATAGTTCTAATAGCCACGTTATTCGTCCCTGACACACTGCTACACAGTGTACGTTGTGCGTCCAACAAGTCGTTTGCGTTCCCTACGTTATTAGCTGTAGTGCAGTTTTTTGTTTAGTTGCCCTACACAATTTAGCGAGCTTGACTCATACTGCTAAGCTTGTCTAGGTATGAGGTACAATCAAAGTTTCTCAGCCGAGAAGAACCCGAGCCTCGTCATGACTAAAAATTTATGGTAAGTAAATAATTTCTCTTCGAATTTAACAAACAAATCACAAGTTTTAGTTCCAAGAGTTATACATTAACGCGTTCACTCGTTAGGTGTGCTATATATTAAGTGTTATATTTCCCCATTTCCCTAAAAAGGTATCACATTTGTAACACAAATAGCGTGCAAAAGCATTGAGAAGATCGCTTTCAACATAAATCAAGCGAGGCGACACATTACAGGTATGAACGACTGAACGCCGATGAAACTCATTCGGAGCCCTTTTCTTATTTCGTAGGAACGTCTGTGCCTACACTCTGTAGTCACAAACGTGGAGTGCATTTTTTTTCATATATATATATTTTTAAAACAGTACTTACTATTTTGAAAAATATGTCAATATAATTATATTGGCATAATGATTTCGTCATAATTAACACCGTATAAGTATTTTTTTATTCATCTGTATGAGCCGTCATCTACCCACCTTTTCTTTGATCTCTCTTTTTTAATACCTACTCATCTTCATTCATGTTTTTATAAAACCTTTATAACAACATGTCTTTCCTCCCTGAACATCATTATGGACGCACCAAGACAAACGTTACTACACAATGTCTGTTACTTCTTATCTAGTCTATTCCTGTATACGTTTACAACTTATAATTTTTTTCGATAATAATGTTTTATTAACTTATCGGTCGCTGACGGTATCGGTCGCTGACGAGAGCGCGCCGCTCCTGAAGGCGACCATTTTTCAGGGGATTACTGTCATAAGCCTCAAATTAATAGCTCAACTTTTCCGTTGTAATTGAAAGTCGGACACTGTCTGCTTTTCGTTATGCGAGCGGCACACTGTGACGCGCCGGCCTAGTTTTACGAACGAGTACTGAACTCTATACACGTTCCATGTACCTCGCTCCACTGATGACCAGCGGCGCGGAGACAGCTCGCGCCGCAGCACCGTGCCCCGTGCCCCGTGCTTCGTGCATCGTGACGTCGCGTGACACTCACGCGCACACTTACCGAGTCCATTTATAATGTAGGTATACCGTCAATTTAGCTTGTCGGCCGCCATATGGAAATACATTAACATCCGCGCGCACCCCGCACGCTCTCACTACTGCTACTTAAGTACTTGACGTGTTATATTTTCTAAACTTCAAATCTCTTTATTTATATTAGCTAAAAACTTTAAAGAATAAAAATTAAATTGACCATGTTGTCTCAATACTTTACTAAGTATACTTAGGGACATAGAAAATACCTGTTATAAGACTTACTTTGTTAAGAATACCAGCTCCGGAAACAGGTAACCCCAATCAAGATGTGGCAAGTTGTCAAGTTTAATTATACCGAAAGCAAAATTGAAAAATTAATTAATTAAAACCCACCTACGGACAAAATAAACTGAAAAGCATAAAACAAGTAATAGCCCTGGTCATGTTGGCGTGAGGGTGTCAACTTTTTGTAAAGACACTTTTGCTGATGTTTTAATTTTAATACGAGATAACGCCTATTACCGCTCATTACTGACCTCATTAGTGACCTGAAACACAGGTTTGTATAAACCTAGATCAGGTAGGTCGCTATGTACCTCTAATTTGATTATTGTATCCGAATATTTTTTGTATACCTAAATACCTACGTACTTTAGTTTTAGTTAAGACACGAATTATTTATATACCATCCCATACTTTCAATTTTAATTCCTAAGACGTACATACACATGTACACCTATTTGTAAAAGAATTTAAATAAAGATTTATTTATTTATTATTATTTTATTATATATTACTAATTCCGCCACTGGAGAAATGGGCTTAAAAGTTAACATACTGTCAACCGCATCGGCTTACTAAACTTCGTTAATTAGGTAACGGAAACTACAAGTTAATTCTAACTTAGTTAAGTCTGATAAAAGGTTTATGTACCCACTCGACTAGGATTAACTGCCGACCCCGGATTAAAATAGAACAGTCTGTCTAACGGTGAGCAACGAGCGACAAGCGGCGAGCAGCGAGCAGCGAGCGACGAGTGACGAGCGACAAGCAGCGAGCGACGAGCGACCGGGAGCTGTACGTGAGGCAAGTGCGAACGCTTCACAATGATTAACATCGTAGCAAAACGTTTCAATGTAAACATTATGACGTCATAGTACCAACGTCACTCCAACCGCAAACACTTTGATAAATTATATACTTACCTTCATTTTCTCCGTTGTGTGGAGAGATCAAACTGTTACCTTTGTCATCTCAACTGATTGACTTTAATCATACGTGTTTTTAAATTAAATTAACACATGTGCCACTGTACAATATCATTGCGATCTGCTCTCAGCCGTTCGTGCACCTGCGTACAATCGTCGATTCCAACAATGGTAGATTTGTGTTTTAGTCTCCGTATATGACGCTAGGCCAAAGTAACAATTTACAGAGCCAGGCGTACATCAGGGCAAACATACAATAATTTACGCGTTATGATCGGACAGAGATTCGACCTCACTATATCAATTACTTACCTTTCCGTTACACTTTTTAGATGAAAACCACTTGCATTATTGTTGACGGTCAATTTGTGCCAAGGACAAGAGAGACACAATGGATTAAAAAAAAAGCATCCTATGAAAGCTTATTGTTTGTATGTTTACATAGTTGTATACAATGGTGTGAACATAATATGTGAACCGTTTATATATTTTACACTGATACACACAGAACATTGAGCTGATACACAGTATTTTAATCGAAATTTCGCTTGATTGAATTGAGCGCAGATGTGGCGTGCACAGTGACCGAGGCCACATGGCGTATGGCATCTCATAGCTGCCACCATAGCCCAGCGCGCGAGCGCCACCGGTGTAGTTTTTGCAAACCGGTTACTGAGCGCAGTACATTTCTAGCAATGTTAGGTATCTTTATATATAAACATATTTTATTTATTAATTTTGTACTTTTATGTGACCTTGGCATATTATTCAAATTTTGTTAATGGGTACATTATTTTTTATTTTTATTTTTTTGTTTTGTATAGAATATAATTATTAAGGACCTGTTTTCACATCCGTGCGTGATTAGGACCTGGTTGAAAACCAGCGCCAGGCAAATTTGTCTGGCATATGCTGAACCAGATCCCTTTCAGCGCAATTTGGGCATAGTGCTAAATGCGTTATTATTATATATTTTGTTTTTGTTATTATAGCTTATAATGAATGTACTTGTCTTTACTGCGGCTGAATAAACTGTTTCTTTCTTTTCTTTCTTTCTTTCAATTACTAGCGGACCAGTGTCTGACATTACGTCCGATACATATCCCTCGCCTCTGAGACCCCGAGTAAAAGAGAGCGAGCTGATGTATCTTGCTGGCTTTCTCAAAACTGACGCAAGTCTCTTTTAGAATATGCCTAAAAACTTCATCAATCTCCTAACAGTACTTAATCAAATTTTGGTGAAGTTCGTCAACTTTTCCATATACTTACTTACATAGTTCCAAGCAAGGTTCTTACCAAGTTACAATCTTGGTAATACGTATCTTCAACTTTGTGACAGACAGAGCGGCGTCAGGAAATGTTAATAGTATGACATCATGAGTACACCTCTATACTTTGTCCATTATGTGAACCGTTTTTTGGCAGAGCGTAGCTGTTCCCGATTACGTATAAGTTAACTTTGAAATGCGTAACAAAATAATTAAATTATGTACCTTATGGTATTCAATTATCTTAATTTTGATTTCTTGCAGACATTTATAGAAATAAATGTAACGGATTTTCAAACAAAAATGATTATTGTTAAGCGTTTTAAATTTAGTTACATTCTACCGTGTCTAGTGATGCAATCGAATGTATTCGCTGCACTCATTCTGAACAATGACATTAAATCAGTATCGGAAAATATGCCATTTTCCTTTTACCTTTTCCACTCTAATATTAACAAAATATTAATTAAACAATATTTTTTTAAAGAAATGGATGGAAAATGAATATTATACAAAAATTAATACAATCAGATGGATAATATACATATGTATTTATTGTCATATTTTAGTCGTTGCACCATTTTCGATTCGACAACCAAACAATGGATAATCAATACTAGACAGTTATCAAAGTGTCAATAATCGGATCGATAATTGCTTTATTAAGTTCCTGCAATCACTAGTTCCATCTGTCAAAAAGTGGTTTACCTGGTGGACGAGGTATAGTGGCGCTCGTCAGCTCCGCGTGACGTCACGTCGCCGCGCGCCGTGCGCCGCGTCGCTGCTTCACCGTGCGTCGTCGGTGATGTGCTGCGTCAAGCCATACTTATGGAACAACTCCATCATTTAGAGTGTCGCCCAATACAGTACTGTGCCTACTAGATTCCTGTTGAACACAGGGCGCCTAGCTGTTACAGCGTGACATGCTGTTATTAACACGACAATAGTTTTTATTTTTTTGTCGGATACCAAAGTTTTTGGTTCAGTTTTTATGTTAATCCAAATTGAGTGAAAAAGGCCATTTGTGCAACATGTACAATCGGCAGCGTTGTAGCGATGCACATGTAGACGTTCCCAAGTAGCAGTTCACGCACAGGCAGCTCATGCACGATGGAAAAACTCACCTTACATGCCGGATTTACCAGACACACTGATGTACTCATGACTCACTTTCCAAAGACAACCTCTCAGACATGTAGGTTTCCTCGCGATGCCTGCCTTTACTTTCATTTGACTGTACTGTTAAACTTTATTATTTATTAATATGCGGAGATTCGTGCCCAGCAGTGGGACGATATATGGGTTGATGATGATGATGATATTACGACCGTTCTATAATATCACTTTGATGACGTTCTATCATAGCCATAGTTGGATGCAGTGACGTAAGGACCTCCTAAAAGTTTTTCAATATTAAATATCCATGGCAATAGAGCGGCGTCACAAGTTCTTCCATCAAGCGATCCGTACATCAACGTGAAGTGATAAGATAAATAACTGTAACGCTCACTCAGCTAATGCGGGCTAACTCGCTTATTCTATACAATTGATTAATAAACACTCAGTGGAACAATAAAGTTACGCTTTTGATGCAAAATTTCATATTTTATTATTATAAATAACA
>OY292535.1:0-62524 GCA_958496365.1 Subacronicta megacephala
AGTAGCACGCACATAATACATCGCCAGCAAACTTCAGCAAAGCTCTCCACGACACCCGGGCGCCGCTTGATATAAATAGGCAAACAACTCAAGCATTTTGTCATTCATATAACGAAATGTCGTTATCGTCGTCTGCTACATCCACACATGCCGCCGGCTATCGGACTGCCTTGCTGCTGACTTTGTAGTGTGCACGTGTGCAGTAGTGTGTGTTGTGACTATTGTCGATATTAGTATGAATGAAATATCACTTTGAAGTAAATATTATTGCGAATAAAAAGTAGGAGGCTCTGGAATGTAACATGTGAAATCACTGAGACAAATAATAATAATTACACGAAATGGAAAGAGATTGGATGATTACTTGTGCTCTGTTTCTAACTCTATTGGCATATTGTCGATGAGAAAATCCTTGATCAGTCCTTCTTCTACGCTGACTTTATGGTGAACATTATATTTCATTAAAAAAACGAGGATGGTACACCAAGTCAAGCCTACGGAAAAGATATAGAGATTAATAGACAAGTGAACAGATCAAATATTAATTTGGTCACAACATACACTGTGAGGTAATACAAAGGGACATGACGTATCGACGCCGACGGTGTCGTCGAGAGTATTGGTAGTTTAACACTCGTATTTCATAAACAATACGGCGAGGCGAAGTACGCATAGTGTTGAATGAATTAATAAAATTCATTCATAATGCTTCGTCGCCTCACAGTTTCATAAATTGTGAATACGGGTGTCTGACAGCCTTTATGCGGTAATATACGTTAGCATGTATTTAGTGCACTTTATACTCAGTAATGCTCCTGATATAACATCAGCTGCGCTTTGTCTTTCATTTCATAATTATGATATTTTTATGATTAGGTAAGTACTTTTTATTTACAATCAAAATAGAGTAGCACTAACGTCCACACGACTATATAGATCTACTATTGTGTTTTCGAGTGTAACACCGGCATTATATTATCAAGTCGCGCGCTGCGTCTTGTTGAAGTACAGGTGGTGAAGGTGATGTGGACGTTAGTGTGGGCCCGCCAGCGCCCGCGCCGGCGAGGCCTGCGGCTCGTGGTTGCTTTGCATAATTATTATTATGTGGCACGGCACGGCCTGCACTCTACCATGGCTAATGTGTTACGAATCGTGTTTTGTCCGCCATTTGGGTGGCGATCTCGTTAAGTCCACCCTCGAAGCTTTACCGGTACTTTTGTCTTTTATTTCATTATAAATATATTTTATTGTAACCAATCCAAAATCTACAAAATTTGCAGTTCCATGATGAGGCATCCGTCCAAGTTATAAAATAATATTTTTTTTTCGAATGAATCCCCTTTATGTTATAATACACATCTGACGTCCGCGTCGCTCGGTCGCAACACTTAGCTGGTAACATTCGAGAAGTATCGGTGTCGTGTTTGTCGGCTTTCTTGGTGGTGTGTAGTTGTGCTGCACCTGGTTGGTTAACACTATGCTTCAGCTTATTTATTGTTACTTAACTATTACTTTATTAATATTACATTTTATTATATTATTGCGTACAGTACGTTCGAAATAACTAAGTTAGTTTGAAAAAAAAAACCTAAATGTTAATAACTTTACCACTCCAATAATTTTACACGGAGTTTTTATATGAAACCACTTGCGGACAACTTCAGACGCGCACAGTTATTTCAAACGAACTGTTCTCACCTATTATGGTGGTTGACCTCATTTGACCCTTACGGCTGATATTCTCTCCTTGGTATTTTTTGGTTTAAATAAATCGTACCCATACGATTTTTGTCATATTCCAATTATCCGGTCCTTTGTACAAGATTTGTATAGGCTATAGGGATTACATTTTCCGATTATTCTTCGTCATATGACAAGTGTGAAGTCTGTATTATAGCCACCTCTCTCGTGACTGCGCACAGCTCTCATATGCCCCCATGCCTAACCATTAACGCTAACCTATTATATTTATAGGTACCTTCACGTCCTCTACTTGCGTGGATATAGCTAAATGACTAATTACTTATACTATATAATTCTATAATGTGATGAATATTTTATATGATTATTTTATTTAAGTATCCCTATTTGTATTATATTTGTAATTTATTATAGTAGAATTTTAATCTGATATTATTTACGTTACATTACGAACTTACTTATAAGAATCATGACAATGGCGTCCGCGTGTAACGAAGTATCGCGGACGCTAATGTACGAGTTGTTGTTCTGTACGAGTGTACGTCCGTTAGTGTGGCGCCCCTGGTGCGCGTCCTGCATGGCTGCTGGCCGCTGGTCAGTGTTGGTCAGTGCTGGTCAGTGCTGGTCAGTGCTGGTCAGTGCTGACTGCTGGCGCATGGCTGCACATGCATGTGTGATTGCACACACACAGCTTCACCTGACTGTTCACAATAAAAAAAATACAAACCACAATAAATGTACCTATTTAAAAAAAAACTGATTGAGATGCATCTTGCGTAAAGGTTATTTATAATGAAAACTGTGTGAGTGTATATCATAATAAATCATGTACAGTCAATAAAATAAGTACTTAGATATTTTCATTGAAAAAGCCATGTTCAGTACAAATAAGTGTTATTGTAGACAATACATTTGTGGGGCATAGCTATTTGTTGACTGTACATCATTAATGTTAATGTTTGTTTAAATTTGTTGTGATCTATGTGAGATAACCTGAGGCACACGAGCAGTTCAATATCCATCGAGTAACTTTTGAATAGCAATACAAGCTATGGTAGCTACCCTAAACATTTCTTAACATAAAAACAAAACACATTCGGCTCTAAAAGAAACAATAAGACGCCTTAAAAATTATCAATCGAGTAGCATATTTATAAAAAAAATACAAATTATGTTTTCGTGCACCACACGCAACCGATTTTACCTGCATGAGAAAATTCTGATATTTGTTCAAGAGATAACTAAATAATGAACATATCAAATAATGATGTTATACTAATAGTTACAACGGTCACAGTTTTATTATTTCAAATAAGATTTCAGACATTACCTACTTATACTTTGTTTGATTAATTAGAAATGATAGTGAAACGACATTTGCTGAGGTTAGAATGAACTTATTTTATAATAACTTCCGCCACCCGCTTAAGAGGATAGATAGTATCCGCTCCGCGCTCCATACAAAAGTATTTTTGTCCTATCTTGAAATTTTGCAGTAACAATGTTGCGTTCGCGAGGGACACTCCTCTTAAAAGTGACTTCCCATAAATAAAAATATGGTGCACGGGAAAACGTTAATCTGAACTCAATTCACATTTAAATAAGTACGAGTAGGTAACGTATGTAACAAAAGAAATGAGCCTGTGATTCAATATAATTCTACATAGATTCTTGTAATATAATTAACGGGTAGTAACCATAGAAAAAAAAAACTGTCTTTTTACCAATCAGCTTGGCCTATCTGTTAGTAAAAGTATAGTGAGTGGCTGGTGATACACGTCATCAGTACATGGTTAGTTAAGTGTGGTGTCGGATAGTTGTGTGTGGCGTCGGTTTGTCTGGCAGTGTTGTGCCTTGTGTGTGTAGTGATGCACGGCGCGCCGCGGCCCGGCTACGGCCTGCGCTCCACCACGCTGCCCGCCGCGCTCGGCCGCCGCCACCACGTGAGTACCACTCTACCACTGTACCACTGTACCGCTCTAGGGCTGTAACACATCACGATAGGCTCATGGCATGTCAACTATTACAATTTGTAAGTATAAGTTACACTTAAACACCGAACCGTATACACATTCCCGCGGCTTGCCACAGAGCAAGACAGGAAGTACGAGTTAGGAGGTTTAGTTGTCGACCCTCGTTTGTGAATAAAATCGTAGTGGCGGCCATCGTCGTGTAGGGCTGGCGACAGGCTAGGGTTGGCAGTAGACGGGTAGGCGGGCAGGACGTAGTGGGCAGGGGGGCGCGGGGTCGGGGGCGGGGGGCGCGGGGCGGCGGGGGCTACAGTGCGCGGTGTTGCAGTGGTGTCGTCGCTGCGCGCGGCGCCGCGCCCCGGGTACGGCCTGGCGCCGCGCTCGCACACCTTCTCCTCCTCCACCGCGGTGAGTACACACACACACACACACACACACACACACACCGCCTATTGCACTTTAAAAGGCCGCAGTAGCATACACTCATCTGTTATAAATAAGCCATAATTTTATGTTGAAATTATATAAATAATTAAAATGATCTTTATTAGTTATTATAAGGTTAAATAAATAATGTGATCTATCTACTTTTGGATGGTAAGATGTCTTTTATTTTAACGAAAACGATTCGATTTCATTTTTTCTATTCAATAAATTGGCAACTAATAATATTATGATTGTAACCCCAGTCTATTACAATAATTAACTGATGTAGTTATATTCCTCCTATTAATATAATTATATCAAAATAATCCTTATAATTATTCAAATCAGTACATATCATTATTATAAATAAGTATTATTGTATTCTGTGCTGTTTGTATCGTTTTTACTAATATGTTACACAACTATTGGTTAATTAACATTGACTGACTGGCGCCTATGTGTGTGTGTATTTGTAGGGCGACTTCACATTCAGCGGAATGGGAGACAAGACGCATAGCACCGACTTCAGCAGCGGCAAGTCAGATAGTAAGTATCGTACAGCATAGTCAATTGGTCACCCTTCATCAGGTACATCAAAACAGATTTAGTTTGTCACTTCAGGGGCCGTATTACCACGTATTAATGCCATCATTTTTAGGTTGTGAGAGAGGGATGTCGCTCTACAGGTTAAATAGTGGCGTCCTTCTTTCACAACGTAAAAATTATGGCATTAATACGTGGTAATACGGCCCCAATGTCAGCCCCGAACAGTGCTATCACATCCCGCTACGTGACGTCACTCACGTGTCACTTCTTCGAACACCTGGGACCTACATTACTTATCCCTTATTATACATATTCTTAATATTAATTAGGTAGGTATTATGTAAGCCATATAATTTTAATTATAGGTAATCTACCGATCCACTGGCGATATTGGTTTTTTGTAACACTGTTGATATAGAATATTTAAATTATATACAACGTTAGTTTTTATTTACCCGAAAGCCGAAAGTAGTTTGTTCTGAATATAGATGCTGGCGGGAAACATTCCGAATCATTCCCGTCGAATACTTCGGAAGTATTCCGAAATATTCCGAAACTTTGGGAATATTTCAACTGTCAAAAAAATACCAGAAAAATCGACCTTACTACCTATTTCGCGCTTGGAAGTTGTTAATTATATTATCTTTAGTTTTGTTGTGAGCGGTAGGTATATTAAATTTATGGTTGTGAGTTCAAACTCATAACCTCCTTTTTTTCAAGTCGGTTAATATACCAAAACCTGCTCCTAAGTATGTATAACAAATACTTTTCTGAAAACCGCATCAAAACGTGTTCGCTTGCAAGGTTTGCCTTTATTTGTTTTATTGACTGGCTATTATACGCGTTAAGTAGGTAGGTAATGATTAATACGGTAAGTATTAATCATTAACATTATGCGACTCGCGAATGCTCGCAATGCGTACAGAGCTACATACAAACTAACCAAAAACGTAGGTAACGCTTTTTCAAAAAACAAATCAAATATGCTAGGCTGGGTTTTTTATTCCACAACTGACATTTATAAAAATAGTATTCGATTTCGAAATAAATAGTTACCTACCTAAAACCAAAAGAATAAAAATCCTGTTAATCGCAGGCTAACATATCTACCTATAAAAATATTATCATAAACTTAATCAATCCCATTTACATTTACTTAACAATAACTAACTCACCCACCACACCACAAACAAACACGTTTATTCCCGATATTGAAATATTCGGGCGAAATATTCGGCGGAAACATTCGATTGCGGGGTATGAATCTTTCTCGCGCGGGCGAAAACTTCTCCGGGGAGCATCTCCCCTCTTACCGCACCCCGCACCGCCATCGCCTGCACGCAGGACTCGTGCGACTCGTGGCAGTCGGGCGCGCGCGGCGGCGGAAGCGCGAGCGGTCGGCGCATAGAGGGGCTGCGGCGGCGACGATCGACGATCGATGAAAAATACAGTTTGTTCGAAATAAGTTAGCCGTTCCGAACTACCGCGGTGATAAAATCGTTTATTAAGTGTTTCAATACATAAATATTGAAATTAGTAAACAAAATAATTAGAAATGTGAAACTTAACGACCCTAATTATATTTACACCGACTCTTTCTATTAAAATTTACCACTTCTAAACCACTTGCAGACAACTTCCGATCGGCGTACTTATTTCGAACAAACTGTACGATTTTTCAGCAAAATATATAAAAATCTTAATTAAATTCATTTTGAATAATTCTGATTGAAAGAAACTTTCCCAGAAGTATTCCGGAATTATTCAGAATTTTTCAGAAGTTTTGCAACTATAGTTCTGAATCAGTAACAGAATTTGATTGCAATGGTTTTTAGCCTATGTTTAATTTTTGTCCCAAAACATGTTAATAATTATTCAAGTTGGACACTCATTTCTATTACATTTTTCATTTCTATTCGAAAATCGGCGCAAGAAACATCGAACGGGGAGGTCAATCACTCGCCTGCGCCCTTAGCTACTTCGTAGTTTGTAGTGTTCGTACCCACCCGCGCAAATTAGGTAAATTAGGACAAACTTTTGAGCTCGACACCACGTGAGTTTTAATCACTTTTGTTTATTATGTATTTTTTTCTTACCTTTCTAATCAAATTAAAGTTGGGGTGTCTCGGATTTAGGGTAAACAAAAATTAACGTTGTATAAACAAATACGTAAATAATATTAGTAGTACCAGCTACTATTAAAATTAAATAGGTATGACTAATTGTTTAATTACCAACAAGTGGTAATTGGGAGGTTGACCTGATGTGTATACTGGTTAAAGGATTTTAAATGAAACTTCAACCGTATACTGATCTAAGCTGGTTTATTGACCTTAACAATTTCTTGACCCTACTAAATCTTGGTAACGAAACCATAGCGCGATCTATTTCTATCCCAACGCCATCTATCGAGCTCGATGACAACTTTGGCTTACGCTATGATCTTGTATGATTTCGAACATACCGCCCACCAAGGGCATGTAGTGCCGGAATGTCCTTCATAAATGAGAGTTACAGTTTTGTACTTAATTTACTAAAATAACTAAATATAAAATCAGTCTTACATTTTTTGTAACTTAAATACGTTAAATCTTAAAAATTATCTATATTTGATGAAACTAGGATGATCTAAACATCTTGTAAATTTTAAAAATGTATAAGCAATAAAATAAAGTGTAAATAAGGTAAAAATAAATTATAAAACAGAAATTTCATTTTTCAGCTATAGGCAAAATACATAATTTATTAGTTGGTCTCTTAATGGTAGCTGATTTGGTGCGCAGTGTGACCACACGGGTGACATTATCATTCCCCGGGTGTTTTTCCAGAACACGACCCAGCAACCAACGACTTGGTGGTAAATCGTCCTCTTTCACAAGAACTATGTCTCCAACGTTTGGTTCGGGAGTCTTTGAGGACCATTTATATCGATTCATAAGATGGACTAAATATTCATGAGACCATCGTCTCCAAAAGGATTGAAGCATCCTCTGCACGAATTGCCAACGAGTCAGAGAACTTACGTTTGTACCTTCTAAATTATAATCTGGCACATTGACAATTGGTTCCCCAATCAAAAAGTGTCCCGGAGTTAAAGGAATAGGTTCCCCAGGATCATTTAAATTTATGACACTTATCGGTCGCGAGTTGAGGCATGCCTCTACTTGAATAAGGAGTGTACTGAGTTCCTCATATGTGAGCGTGGACTCTCCGATAACCCTTTTGAGGTGAAATTTCGTGGATTTCACTCCCGCTTCCCAAAGACCACCGAAATTGGGAGCATGGGGGGGAATGAAGTGCCATTCTGTTCCATTGGCTTCAAGCTGTTCAGCAATAGTTGTCTGAAAAGTGGTTAACTGTTGCAGTTCTCTAGAAGCGCCGACAAAGGTAGTGCCATTGTCACTCCAAAGCTTTGCACAATGACCTCGCCGCGACACGAATCTCCTAAATGCGGCTAAAAATGCTTGTGTGCTCATATCGCTGACCACTTCTAGATGTATGGCGCGGGTGGACATGCATACAAATAAGCAAATATAGCCCTTGTAAGAATGATGTCCACGACCTTTCGTTGTTCTAACACTTATGGGACCAGCATAGTCCACACCGCTATGCAAGAAGGGTCTGGCAGGAGTGCATCTGACAGACGGGAGTGTACCCATCATCTGGTTTTTGACCTTGGCTGCTTGTCTTACACATATTACGCATCGCCGAACACACTGTTTAACTATGTTCCTCAACCTAATGATCCAGTAACCTGACCTCAAATAATTTATCATCAGTTGAGGACCACCGTGCATGGTTTTACTATGAGCGTCTAAAATAAGAAGTTGTGTAAAATGAGCATTATTTGGTAACACAATTGGACGCTTTGTCTGTTCATCCAGTGGTGCTTTTTCGAGCCTACCGTAGACTCTCATAATACCTTTGTCATCAAGGTAAGGACTTAATGATTTAAGCTTGCTATTTTTTATTTGAAGCTGATCTCTATTTTGTAACTGTGTATATTCTGTGTTAAACGAGTCTCTTTGGGTTGTCCTTATACAACACTCTAGTGCCTGATCTATTTCCTTCTTATGTAAATACCCTTTATTTTTATTTATGAATCGACGACAATATGCAATTACCCGTAACAATCTTTGTAGAGAAGAAAATCTTTTAAATATTTCGTCATTATTCGACATAGTTGTTACATGGGATTTAATGCATTGCTCTAAACTTACATCTAAATCGTTAGGTTTTTTGTAAATAATTAATTGCTCTTTAAGAAATTGTGGTCCATAAAACCACATGGTACCTTCAAGTAACAAACCAGGCTGAACCCCTCGCGAAGCACAGTCCGCTGGGTTCTCCTTGGTTGACACATGAAACCACTGAGAAGGTGTAATTGACGTTAGAATCTCGGAAGTCCGATTAGCCACGAACGTCTTCCACTTGCTTGGGTGGCTGTTTAACCAAGCAAGGACTATAGTGGAATCCGTCCATGCGCTAATCCTATCCCGTGGTATATTTAATACCTCTGCTGTTTCTATCAATAACTTAGATAACAGTACTGCTCCACACAACTCTAAACGTGGGATACTAATCTGCTTTATTGGTGCCACTCGAGTTTTAGCGACTAATAAGGTTACAGTGACCTTATTTTCAGCATTAATTATACGTAAGTATACTACGGCTGAGTACGCTGCTTTGGAAGCGTCACAAAATCCATGTAGTTCCAGATCGTCATTTGACTTCATGCCGAGCCAACGAGGTATCCGGATCTTGGTAAGTTGTGGTAACTCCTCACGGTAAGTACTCCACTCTGTGATTAATACCGAAGGTAGTGGGTCATCCCATCCCACACCTGCGAGCCACAATTTTTGGATGAAGATCTTAGCTAGGACTACACTGGGAGCTAACCATCCTAGTGGGTCAAATAATCGTGCAATATCTGATATTACAGCTCTTTTTGTTACAGGTGCAGCGGTCAACGTCGGGAGATTCACCGAGTATTGGAAGCTATCAGCACTTCGGTTCCAGGTAAGCCCTAGTATTTTCATAGTATTATCTATTTTTATATCTATGTCCTTTCCTTCCTTGTCCTCTTTATTGCTTTTGTACTCCTTGTCCTTTTTGTCTTTTGTCCTGTTATTATTGTCCTCTATATTCCTTTGTTTGATCTCTTCTGTTAATGAAATAACTTGCTCTTTATCTGACCTTTGTATTGAACTGATTTCCTCTAATAGGGTTTGATGATTACTATTCCACTTCTGTAGGGAAAATCCACCTTTGTTTAGCAACTCTGTAATTTGTCTGTATATTTCTAATCCTTCTTCGACTGAGCTGCATCCAGTCATCAAATCGTCCATATAAAAGCTTGTCAAAACTCTTTCTGCAGCCATTGGATATTTATCACCTTCATCATAAACGACTTGATGAAGAGTTCTGACAGCTTGATATGGTGCCGACGCTGTTCCAAATGTTACCGTTACCAATTCATAATCATTGATGTCCTTTTCTGAATCATCTCGCCAAAGTATTCTTTGGAACATGGCGTCCTCATCCGCTATTCTTACTTGACGGTACATTTTAATAATGTCCGCAACTAATCCGATAGGATGTACTCTCCACCTAAGCACTGTGTGCCTCAAGTCTGCCTGTAATGTTGGACCAACCAAGAGTGTATCATTTAAAGATACACCATTGCAATTCTTTTCGGAGGCGTTAAAAACAACACGAAGCTTTGTGGTGGTTTTATCGTTCCTTATAACAGCATGGTGTGGCATATATACGGCTTCATCCCCATTATGATCATTTTTCTTTACTGGCCTCATGTGTCCTAACTGTAAATATTCGTTGATGACCTTTACGTACTCTTCTTTCAAACTCTTGTTCTTTGCTAACCTTCTTTCCAATGCCTTAAATCTTGTTTCGGCTATGGCTCTTGAGTTTCCAGATTTACACGGAGGACTTTCATCGCGGAAAGGTAACTTAACTATGTACCTTCCATCTTTATCTCTCGTGGTAGACTCTTTATACAATTCTTCACATCTAGTTTCTTCCGGTGTAAATATTTTAACAGAACCAATATTCTCTTCAACTTCCCAGAACCTTTTTAAAATATCGTCTTCTGCTATTTGTACATGCATTACGCTTATGTGATCTAATTTGTGATCTTTAGTTACAGGTCTAACTGCGCCAGACAGAACCCACCCCAACGCAGTATTTTGTGCTATCAGCGTACCAGAAGGACTTTTTAATATACCGTTTTGTATTATGCGACTGTACGCGTCTGCACCTAACAAAATGTCGATTTTGTTAGGTTCACTAAACCCTGGATCTGCGAGATGTAATTTATTAATACCCAACCAATCAAAAGTACATTCGTTGACACTTCGCTCAGGTAAATACGACGTAATTTTACTTAACACATAGGCACTTACATTCAACTCGAAATTTGGATTTGTTCTGGACTGAAGTTTTAAATGAACCATGTATCTAGCGATGCTAGTTCTATGACCTAATCCTGATATCGTTCCATGAACAGGAATTTTATTCAGCCTTAAAAGCTGGACTGTCGCCTCAGTGATAAAACAAGCTTGAGAGCCTTGGTCGAGTAAAGCTCTAGCTAGTTGAAATGCACCAGACTTGGACTCGATTTTTACTAGTGCAGTCGCTAGTAATATCTGCCCAGGTACGGTAACTTCATTAATTGATAGGCAAGAGACTACCGAATCCGCGCTAGTCGAAGGAATAGTGTTACCGGTAGCCACTGCTGTTGAAGTGTCCGGAGTTTTACTGACTGAAGTGTCACCTAGATGAAGTAAAGAATGGTGACGTCTCTGGCAAACCTTACAAGTAGTTTGCTTTTTACAGTTAGTTACTGTATGGTTGCTTCCCAGGCAATTAAAACAGATTTGATGTTTTGCTACAAATTCACGACGGGTTTCGACTGGTTGCTTAGAAAACGCTTTGCAAAAACACAATTTATGTGTTTCCGAGCAGTATTCGCACCGCATACCACCGTTATTGACCGCTACCATAGCCTTTGGAACATGAGAACTATTTCCCTGATTAAACTTTCTTGGCTCTATACACTCCAAGGCGCGAAAACGATTTTCAATAAAAATTGTAAATTGTTTGAAAGTTGGCAATTCGTTAGAGTCAGGATTACTCACGCTCAATTCCCACTGTTTTCGTGTTTCTGAATCGAGTTTAAAGGTAACAATATGAATAATAATGACGTCCCATGTAGTCACATCTACGTTTAAATTTTTAAGTGCATTGAGACAATCATTAGTTGTATCGAGTAGTTCCTTCAAAGAATTAGCCGACTCGCCTTGCATACGCTTTTGACCAAAAAGTCGTTTTAAAATACAATTTACTAAATATTTCTTATTACTATAACGCTTTTCTATTTGAAGCCAACATTCATTATAATTTGCGTCTGTTACAGGTGTGTGCCTCACTAACTGTTCGGCTTCACCGCTAAGATGACTTTTTAAATAATGCATTTTTTGTACATTGTCTAAACTGTTATTATTATGAACAAGAGAGACGAATAAATCCCGAAATGTTGTCCACTCCGAATATTTACCCGTAAAAGTAGGGATTGATATCTTAGGTAATTTAACAAAAGCATTTGATTTTGACGCACTATTACTGGAAGAACTCGTATCCTTAACAGACAGCTCTACTGGTCTATATTTGTTAAGTGTAGATTTGAGCAAACATTTATAAGTGAGGTATGTATCTTCTGTACAATCATATAGATCAATTAACTTCTGAACATCCTTTGTTGTATAAAGTTCATGAAGTTTGGTGTTATTTTCTTTAAACAGAGCCCAATCCTTTTCCAAAAGTTCCTGTCTTGCCTCAATATACTCCACAGTTAACCTATCTTTTGGACTCTTTTTAAAGTTAGATAAGCCTCTTTGGATCACACCTTGAAGGTCCCTTAATACATTTATTAAACCTTCCATTTTGTAAAATCACAAATATTAACAACTGGTTAAATATAAACAAATAACAGTAAAATATAAATAGAGTAAAAGTTGGTCTAAAATT
This sequence comes from Subacronicta megacephala, assembly GCA_958496365.1. Classification (NCBI taxonomy): domain Eukaryota; kingdom Metazoa; phylum Arthropoda; class Insecta; order Lepidoptera; family Noctuidae; genus Subacronicta; species Subacronicta megacephala. The sequence goes on from OY292535.1 coordinate 12,690, forward strand.
TCATAAGTTAAACAAAACTTTTCTGAACATGTAAATAAATCATAAAATATGGTTGCAAGCGTTATCAAGAAACTAGAAAATACGTAGCCAAGATATGTAACACAAATTTTCTAAGTGTAAGATTTCATAAAAAAAACTTAAATTTTTACAAGTGTTTTAAATTACTTTCTACTGGGGCGGAAATCGAGCATGGATTCCCCGTTCCCTCGTTTTTTCTAAAACTATTCTAAGTCCTAAAGCTAACATGCACATACAATAAAGAAATTTACACAAATTCTACTAAGTCCAAATTATAGCAAAATTTTCTAAGTCCAAGATATCTTCTAAATTCTTCTAAGTTAAAGTTTTAATTGTAATAAAGTTCAAAATTGCTGCGAACTAATATTACTTGCACTTTGCTGAATTTAATATAAAATAATGTACTCACAGTTGCACTTTATGAACTCACACACACGATTTGCAATGTCCAAGTAGCGCCCTCTGGTGGCCACGATGAACTGTTGTTGCCGTCACGTTCGTAGAACCTGCGCCTGCGCCGACTGCTGGTACTTTGGTGTAGAAGCGCCCTCTATAGCTGCCTCTTGAACTAATCCGCGAAGTCCGCGGCTGCAGCAGCTGACGTCGTTGCCGCACTGCTAATGCAGCAAACCGTGTACTCCTTTGCAGCGATCCACTGCGAGTAACACGGGTAGCGGGCCAACGGTGGCACACCGCTTATTCAAAAATATGCCCAATCGCTCCGGAACGATGGACCAATGTTTAATTACCAACAAGTGGTAATTGGGAGGTTGACCTGATGTGTATACTGGTTAAAGGATTTTAAATGAAACTTCAACCGTATACTGATCTAAGCTGGTTTATTGACCTTAACAATTTCTTGACCCTACTAAATCTTGGTAACGAAACCATAGCGCGATCTATTTCTATCCCAACGCCATCTATCGAGCTCGATGACAACTTTGGCTTACGCTATGATCTTGTATGATTTCGAACACTAATAATACTAAAACACTGAATATAATAACACTCGTTACATTGAATATAATACTCAATTCAAAAGAGTCCCTATGTACCTAGTGTGTTTATGATGCATAGTCCACTGGTGTGTAACGTATATTATACACTGTAAGTGGCGACTACCTAGTGTACCTAGTGTGTATGATGTGTATTCTGATACTGACCGGAGTGGTTGTGTGTTGTGCGCGCAGTGCGGACCGAGCTGTGCAGTAAGTAGCTTGAGGTACCGCCGCCGCTTGCCGCCCACTCGCCGCCCACTCGCCACGTGCGACACATGCCTATGTTTTACAATATCATTATGTATTATAACACTTTTATTAGTAGGTACTTTGTTCATTATTTATATAATTGCATCTTAAGCAACACTAGTACTGTACTGCAGTGGCATGTCATGTGGAACATTCAGGAGCGGGACACACTGACAACCCCCGGCTGTCCGCTATGGGTAGTCCGTGTGCACACCAATATCCATTCACCAACGCCCTTATGACGTGAACAATAGATTTTGCATCGTTTAAATAAATTAATAAACAAGTTGCTATCCACGTGACCACCTCTTGTCATTTGTAGTCCATATTCATCCGCTAACTGATAAACTGTTGAATCTCATGTCATGTCATGTCAACATATAAAGATCATGAGCCTGTTCGAATAATAAATATTTTCGACACAAGTAAAGTAGCGCACGCTGCGCTGTTTTGTTCGTGTTTATGTCATATTGGTAGCAGTAGCACCCGCTCTCGCTCACTGGCCCGTCGCCCGTCGCGGCGCTGCTGCTGTTCCTGCACACATGTGTGAGGAACTGCCTACTGCCGGTCTGCCGCACTAGAGCGAGCTCATTCCGTTGAGCTTTCAGTCTTAGCTCTGCCCACTGCGTCATCGCCTATCACCGTTGCTTACTGCAATATGCCTACTTACACATTTTACTTAACTTATAAGTACCTAGGTATTTCACACCTGTTGTGTTCTATTTGTCAGAAGCATGAGTGCTTAGCATATTCTTATATTGTTGGCCTTACACCATCGACGCCTCATCATTGCCTACGCGTAGGTCGAGCAACTTGGTGTTCAACTGTAACTGTGTTTAATAACAGATATTTGTTATGATTTACAGTATCTGCCGGCTCCATAACCGACGTGGATCGAAGTGCTGTGGTAAGCCTCTAACAATGCTTCTATTTTTTTCAATGATAGAGCAGATGGATAATTTACGAATACAATAACCTCATGCTCTGAACTGCTTCATTAGTCTAGTGGTACTAAGCTCGAGCTAAGAGGTCTTGGGTTCGATTCCCAGGTAAGTACAGAAAAGTGTTATTGGGTTTTTCTATGGAATTTTCAGTAGTAGCCCGGTGAATGGTAATAGGCTCACTCATTATATGGGAGCTAAATATACCGGCGAACTGTGGGTGTATAGTCGACCATAAAATTGCTTTACCACTTTTGACAAAAACTTTCATCCAAATTAAATTTCACTAGACTCATTATTAATGTTCTACACAAACGCAGTGGCGGCGTTTAACCGAAATTTGATGTGGGCAAGATTCATTTTGCGGGGCCCTCTGCCTCTGCCCTCTCTCTCATAAATTTTGCGGGGCCCTCTGCCTCTGCCCTCTCTCTCATAAATTTTGCGGGGCCCTCTGCCTCTGCCCTCTCTCTCATAAATTTTCGCGAGGCCCCCTAGGTCGCGAGGCCGTAGGCGGTGGCCCACGTCGCCCACGCCTTACGCCGCCACTGCACAAACGTCACGCATTTATGACGACATTATCTATCACTTGGTCTTGTTAGCAAAGATAGACCTTCTTGTTTTGTGATAAGCAAGCGATATTCACTCTAAGAGAGCTAAAGCAATTTTATGGTCCACTATACATTAAGTAAACCTCTGCCTAACCTTTTGGGCAATTCAGGCGTGATGGTATGTTTCTAACCTCATGCTAAAGTTGACCATAGAGCTCAACAACAACAAAAATTTAAACTGGTTCCAACATATGAAAGTTATAAGCATTTTAAATTTATGCTAGAGAGAGAGCGCAAGCCTTGTAGACAGAAAGGTGTGCCATACAAATTACACTTTGTGGGAAAGGAACATAACATCCCCATTCTAACATTAGTTTTAAAGCACTTACAAAGTGTATCTAGGTATACTATATATTTGTTTGTATAGACAACGGACGGTGGAGTAGTGATCCGCGGCAGCAGTGCAGCGTCGGGCGCGGTGGGCGTGGGCGTGGGCGGGCGGCACACGAGCGCCAGCGGCGTGGGCGTGGGGGTGGGCGTGGGCACGGGCGTGCGGCGCTCCCTGCCCAACATGGCCACGTCGCACCTGCTGCACGAGCCCGCCAAGCTGTACCCGTACCACTTGCTGCTCATCACCAACTACCGCCTGCCGCCCGACGTCGACCGCCTCAACCTAGAGGTAGCTCTACTCACATCTACTGGAACAATTCGGGCACTGTTGAAAGTTTAAAAAAAACTGCCTTTTTTATTTAATTTTATTATTATTGGTTTTCACTGGTTATTATAGTCCCGATTTATTTATTATTTTTGCACATTTTTCATGCACACATGTATTAGTTAATTACACCTTATCTTGTCAGTGGAGCTTTCGATAGCTCGATAGCTCGACTGACAATACAATTGTTTGATAGTTGGGTATAGACGAGTTCGTACTTTTATATTAGCATCGTGTACATTATATGTTGACAGCGGCACCTGTCGGACGCGGAGTTCGAGGCCATCCTGCAGATCGGGCGGCAGGACTTCTACCGCCTGCCGCAGTGGCGCCGCAACGAGCTCAAGCGGCGCGCGCGCCTGTTCTAGTGCGCCGGTCCTAGTGCGCTGGTCCTATCGCGCCTATCCTAGCGCGCCGGTCCTAGTGCGCTGGTCCTAGCGCGCCGGTCCTACCGCGCCGATCCTAGCGCGCCGCTCGGCCGGCAGCCGGTCTGCCGTGCGCTCACCATGATGTAGGCGTCTTGCTTTACGTATAGTGATGATATTATAACGTTTCACATAATAATATATTTTACTTAGCATAATGAGTGCGGTGCGGCCGCGGGTTCATGGAACCTGCCGACACCTACTGTATGATGTAACTGTAGTCCCGAGTCCCGAGTCATGTCAATGCCTTGTTTATAATTAAGATATATAAAAAAAAGATACCTATATGTATATGATTAATAAAATATATATTATGATTTAGTGTGGACGCGTGGAATTAATTTTACTTTAGTGAGAACCAAATATATTACAATATGTAAGATAAATATTTTGATTTAGATTAAGTTGAAACATGGATGACTAAGTGTAACACTATTTATGTGTATCGGTAGCTATAAGTGTAGCTTTTGTTAGTAGTGACGATTATTTTATTACACGATGGTGTGAGTCGAGAATGGAACGTGATTCTATCGTATAATTTTAGATTTTAAATAAAAAACATAAAATGTCATAATATGTAACGTCGTAACGTGCACACCGCACGCGATGCTAGTAGACTATAGACTGTTAGCGATAGCGGGGCTAGCGAGGTGCTAGCGAGGGGCTAGCGAGGTGCTAGCGAGGGGCTAGCGAGGTGCTAGCGTGCGCCTGCCCTCTACACACTAGCTAGGTCCTCACGGCTAGAGGTCAACCGAGACAAATCCAGGTGGAGCTGATCTCGCATTGTATAGGCTTCTCATACAACAAGAGGCCAGCGTGGTTTTGTATAGGAAGGACACAATAGCGTCGCGTGACGTGTGCGCACGTCCCTAACACTGTGTTTGTGCGTTTATGTATGTGTGTGTGTGTGTGTGTGTGTGTGTGTGTGTGCGGGGCGGCTGTAGCCGCACCGCCACGATTTTATAAGTTCGTCGTTGTTTTTAATTTTATTCTAGACAGATATTATTTTTGGTTGTAATATAGACGAAATTATATTTAAAGGTATTGTATTTTTATTAATTATTCAGCATTTTAATAGCTTATGAGCTAACCTTGGCTATGGTAAAGTAGGTATGCGGAAGAGTAGATAGCTTACATACAATTATTGATATAATAAATTATGCCTAATTTGTTACCAATTTACGGAACGAGTACCTACACTGAGCCAGCGTCTAAGTGTTGTAAGTGGAGTTCGCAATACAATAATATAATACATTATGATCGTAGCGCCCCAGGTAGCCACGTGACATGTTTATCATGAGGCGCTGTTGCTATGACACTCATGTCATTGTCAACCACAATCAGTCAGTAATAGTACCTACACGCGATGCATTCATGATTCAGCAGGTCACTTGCTTCACTAACATTTTTGATAACGTATGTATTCAGCTGGTTTTCTAAATTTAATACTACATTTATACCTATCAACTAAGTAGTACCAAATAAAATACTTTGAGATCATATCCTCAATCTAATTATTAATGGATCGTCAAAATATACTTAATTAATGTTATTCATACTGCTTATATATTATGTACAAGTTTCGTCTGAGAGTAGAGCTCGCGGACACGTCAGAAACAGCGGACACGAAGAAGGCACTCGCTTTTATTGTCAACTGCAAATTACACAAGTAGTCAGTACACAGGCAATAATATCTTATAGCCCCTCACCCCACTACTTCATAATTTGATGACGTCAATGTTATTAATTATGTACCTCCACGAGAAGTGTCCATCAGTGAGATGTTCGTAGCAAAAATGACACATGATATTTTTATTTCTGTAAATAAATACAGTAATAAAAGTATCATCATTTGTTAATAACCCATGATAATAATGCTTTGAAAACTTCCTTACTGTAACTATTACCTACCATTTGAAATTATATTATGGGGACCTACGAATAAATAATTGGTAGATGGGGATTCCTATTGAATAAATCATAATGTCATTGTCAGCTTTCAATTTCATGTAGGTGGTATCAACTATGTATGTGATCAGAGAACGAGTTAAATTATTTATATTGAATTATATTTAGATGTATATATAGAATTTATTTTGTAATAATGCTACATATTGTATGTATAGCGTGTGAGTGCGCTTCTGGAGAGGCGGTAGGTACCAACCATTAGTATGTACCTACCTACCTATACATATACCTACCTATATACCTACCTGTATGCCGCTCATGACGTGCACTCACACACCGCGACCTTCAATTTTGTCGCACAAGACTACCTTCAATACAAACATTATATTCATGCGGATTTTGAGAGATGAATGAGGAGTAGTTCTCAGTGAATTTTAACGTGAAGACTATGCTTTTTTAAGTAATAAACTCGCATTTCCGATTAATGTCGTTTTGTTTTTTCCTAAACTAAGTACCTACATTACGTACATAATATTCTATTATTTTTTCCTTTAAGACACACGTCAAGGTAAACAAATCCAATATAAGCCGACCACAAGTTAGGTTTTTCGTACTATGAGAGCCGAGAGGTCAGTTAGCAGAAATGTAAAATTATGGTATGGCCAAACGTTTAGTCTTGGGCGCGAAATTTTTATATTTTTTTAGTCGAAATATTCAGCTATATCACATTCTTTATAGGTACATGGCAGTAGAAACATCGACATCAACAGCTTATTCACGTTTGGGTATGAAAACTTTTTCTAAAAATCGCTTTTGTAGGAGTTCAAGGCGTAAATTGCTACGAATAAATATAGGTAAATTGTCATTTTGTTGATGTCGCAATTTCTACTGCCATGTACGCACCAGTATACACACACAGTACCTATAGCACGTAATAACCAGTATAGCCTGGTCTTGAATAGTGCGAAAAAACCTTTACAATAGGAGATCAGTCTAAACTGGTTTTAATAGAAGAATATGAATAATGAATATGAAGCGTCGGTAGCCTAATGGCCAAGGCGTCGGACTTGCGATCATATGGTTGCCGTTTCGAACCCCACCCATTGCACTACCGACGTGAACCCACTCGTAACACAAGCATTTAGCTTAGCACGAGGGGTTAACAAGCTTTTAAGCTTTTTTAACCTTTTTTTTGTAAAAAAAAAAAACAAAAAAAATAGCTTGATATGTAGCCGTGTGTACCTAGAATGTGTTAAAGTCGTAGGTTATAGCGAAATAATTTGCGAAAACCAAGACAAATTTCAATGTCGTGCCCAAGGCTGACCCTTTAAAGCCATAAGAAACTTTTAAAAGACATGGCACAAAAATGTTTTTTAGGTAAAAATTCGTTGCCTATACCTATTAAAATGTAGATAAACGATTTAGCTATCGATTCAGAACAAATTAGTTTCTGGTTTTGAGTTTTTTTTTTTTATTTATTTAAGTATTATAACAAACAGTGATTTATAATGGAGAAAAGTAAAAATTAATAATAACAAAATATGTAAGTACAATAAAAAAGACACCATATATACAATATATTTGCGGAAGGCAGCTGGCAGTAACTGGATGAAAAGAGCTGAAAATCGGGCTCAGAGGCCTACGTCCAGCAGTGGACCTATACGGGCTGATGATGATGATATACAATATACAGCACTTGTTAAATAATAGTACGTACGAACAATCTACATCTACATAAATCTACAAATCATGTAACCCTGCCTCCCAAAGTAGGTAGGTAGTCCTGTATTTTGGGAGACAGTGTTCAGCCGTAAATGGTCATGTAGCCACACAGAGTGTTAGCGCGTGTTGCGGTTACGTCAGGTTTGTGCATATTAGGGATTGCAAACCGGGCCTGGTGCCCTTTTAGACACCCACCGGGCCCGGCCATTCTTACCGGGCCCGGTCGCCGGGCCCGGTATTTATTTATTTATTTATGATAAGCACACCAACAATACAATCGCTTAAGATCTAGAACATAATAACTACCAAATTTGACTTATTAGCAATTATACAAATAACAGGTATGCATTACATTTAAAAATTAACACAGAACCTAAGAGACTATGTAGAGACTATCACTTTGGTTTTCTAAATAAAAATTAAATCAATATATTTCAATATTAAACTAGATTTTATCCAATTTTACGTTACATTTTGTTAGTTAAGACTATAAACATTTGGTTGTTTACAGTTACAGTACTGTACAGGCTAGGCTGTACAGCCTAGCCTATAAGATTTCGCTATTTGCTCAATCTAATAATAGTAACACTCAATAGTCTTAATAGCCAAAGTTTAAGAAAAAACATAACACTTTACTTTTAGCATACAAGAATTTGTTTTGTTTATACGAGTAGCAAAGCTACCAAAGAGTAGAATAATATACTAGGAAAAGAGAGCCCTCTCAGCAATATTCGTGTCACCACTCACCACAACTGACATTTGTTGAACACTAAGGCCATCTTTTGACGTTTCCCATGTACTGATTGTTTTATATAGAGAGATAGATATAGATATATGTACGTATCTACGTATATTATATATTAATATATATATTAACCTATATTAGGTTTATATACTTCTGTATGTGGTCATAGTGCATAAAAAAAACAAGTTTTTCAGAAATTTCTTTATTTCGGTGCTTTATAATATTTGTTTTTCATAATAAATTTACGCCATTACAATTTACGTCCATTGCATTATTAGTCCTCATTTTACCGCACAGAATTCGAATAACACTTTTGCACTAACTGTACATCAATATATTTACTTTGTCTTTGTGTGTTTCACATCGAAAACTTACAACTTGACACATTTTCTGAATAATAACGCACAAAATATCACGAAACAGTGACTGAAGTTGAGAGAAAACAACCAAACTTAACAACCACCATATTCCACATAATGTCGATAAAACAGTAACACTAGTACCAATTCTTGGAATAAGCTCCATCTATGGTATTATGAGGCACAACGCAATGAAACTTATTTTTGTTTTATGGGATTTATCGAGAGATAGCGCTACTGCCTACACAATAAGTATCAAGTATAGAAGTGTCCAGCCCCTGAAAGCTACCAAAGTTTATCTCACAGAGTACATTATATATACGGACATAGAGACCTCACTTAGATTTATGATACTAGTGCCATCTATCGGTATACGACGCCCGTGTAGCAAATTGTTCGGGTGGTTCCTATATTTTATAATTTCTTAATTTATCCTCAAAGAAATTTCCAAAACCAAATCAACTTTTAAAAAATGATTTGATTTTTGGAAATTACTTTGAGGAATACTATGATAGACGGAATGGAATTCGGGTAAAACAAACAACAGTTTAGTGGTTGACAGCCTTTTTATTATGTTTTCTTTTATTATAATAATTATACGCATCCATTTTTCCAAGTCATTTTTGTCTACATCTAATCTGGTGCCATTAATTATTTTATTAATATCTCGGCACCAGTTACAAATAAAAAATTTGCAGGACAGCTCCAACATGTACTCAATTGCTTGCGATTTGTGGTTTTCGCAATCAAATAATTTAAAATCAAGGTTTAAATACATTAAAGTTTTAAAAAATGTTTTTATGTTTATAGTTATTGATTCGTTTCTGAGATAATGTGTCATTACATCTTGTATTTTCGAAAAAAGCATTACTAATTCATTATTAGGATAAGTTAGATAGGATTTTCCCTTATTGTATTCTCTTATTTTCAAAAAATCACTTTCATTAATTTTCTCATAAAAACAATCTTTACATTTTTTGCAATTTTTGAACACGTTGATTCTCATTTTTTTTAATAAATAACCAGTTACGTACTGTAGTGGGGCTAATATTCTGGGGTTATTTTTTTTCACCTCATAATCTGTATAATCTACTTGATTATCTAAATCAATTCTAACTGTGGGCATGGTTTTCTTTTCTGCTTGTTTAAATAAAGATCCCATAGACTTAAACATTGTTTGACAACTATCTTCTTCACAGTTGGAACCAGGGGAGTGCTGGCCACTTAAATTATTAATTAATAATGCAGCAAAGGACGATTCGAAACCAGCTGCAGTAGGATTAGTGTTTCTGCACCCATGGCTTCGAATCGACCCAAAGAAATTCTCTAGAGGATCCTGATTAAAATGCCTCATCCACACAGACTTAATGTTGTATTTTTTAAAAAGTATTTCAATGAGGTACTCCACATTATTTAGAGTACGTAACCAATTATTTATAGTTGGAACTGTGACCTGCTTGTTCTGTGTTTTACCATCATTATTTACAAATTTCATTGAACTTAACACTATTTTAGCTTTAGACCAAACAGTGACATGGTCTGATTTTGGTGTTACTTGGGTCAATAAACTTTTTCCAGACCTTTTCTTCGAGTTGTCAAAACTCCCATTTAAAGAATCGAACACTTCATCAAAAAACAGGATGACATCAGCAGTCTGTGTACATTCAGGTGGCAGTATGTTCCTTTCTGAAATAAAAAATATAATAAATTGGCAACACAGCATAACTCTAAAATACATAATTATAGTGATTAGTGAAAACAAAAACTGAAAAATATTCTATATAGCACAAAATAATAACAAAATTAGCAGTACATACATAATTATGCTTGCAATGTCATATTGATCCTAATTCAAGTGCATAAAGTTCATCTAGGCACAATTTATGCAAATTCATACCATCATCATGCCTGTATTCCCCGAAGCATTAGACAGAGGTGTACTAATGGACACTCACACTCGGCAAGTATGTTTAGGTCCTATGTAATAGGGGGCGAGCCTATTGCCATTAACCAGGTACAAATCTAACCTAAAAACACTTTGCTCGACCTGGGGATCGAACCCAGGACCTCTAGCGTAGCAGTCGCGTTAAGGACCACTAGACTAATTAGGCAGTTATGCAAATTGCGGTTCAAATTATCAAAAGATGTGTGTGTTATGTATAATCGACTACCCCATCAAAGAATACAGAAAGAGAAACAATGGCATAGCTAAGATTTCTGGCTAAGTTTAGAAAACAATTAAAAACCAGATCACTTGGAAATATTGTATAACAACACTTAAAACTAGAGAAAATTTGGGAAATTATGTTTTTCATTTCAGATCATTCTATACGGTCCACCCCTACCGGGAATCGAACCCTAAGATGATGTCACCGCGCTACTTTGGTTTAGGCGTATTAACCACTCAGCTACAGAGGTAGTCCCCGACAGATATAATAATTTATGAAATATTTCGAAAATTAATTACAGACCTGCTAAAAATCCCATAGTAACTGCAACTTTCTGGCTCAAAACTTGTGTTGCATATTTCACCTTCATTTTTTGAAATTTATCGGGATTAATATGTCGATCAGTCAATTTATTGACAAGTCGTATCCCTTTATATGCTGGGTCTTCTTCGTACAATTTGACTATATGCTCCCATTTCGCCAGTTTTTTAGTGCCATTTATTGAACATATTAAATTTTTGCTCATCAAATTATTTCTGATTCCTTTAATTAAATGAGGTGGATCGTATAAGGGAATCACTTCTTTGCCGTCTACTTCAAAGATATCTCTCTTAAATTCTTCATTTTTCCTTAAATATTCAGCTCTTGTCTCCTGAATGAGTGAGTTTATCGCACTGACATTGGATGCACCTTGGTCGCATACAGTAGCTAGGACGTGGAGTCCTACACTATGCAGTTTACGTATCACTAATTTCAACTGTCTTGCTAGTTCAGCTGAGTTTGTGCTGCCTGAACAAAATGTGTAGGAAATGGGTTGCTTATAGTTCTTTTGAACTCCTCTTATTAAGAACACAAGAGCATGGTCAGCTAGTTTTTTTTGTCTTGACTCCCCATTATTCACAAAGCCTGATATTTCATCTCTTCTTTGATTATAATCAAAATGGGGTGAAATAGACATTTCGTCAAATAATAATATGCATAGTTTGTCATCTGCTTTCATTTTATCTACTCTTTTTTTTAATTGTTCAAAGATGTTTTCATTGATACCTGGTTTTAAATTTGCTCGCGCTATTAGTCGGCTTAGTGTCATAGCCGATGGCAAGACAAAAATTTTTTGCAGCCACCTGTAACTCCTAGGGCTCCTCTTATATAAGCTTAATGCCATGATTTTTTCAGGCTCCGTAAATCTACGTCCCATTTTATTCTTCCCAGTTTCACGAAACTGCATTAATGTGAACATAGCAGCCAATGTAGTGAATTTTTTTAATGTGTTCTGAAAAGTTTTATTTTCAGACAAGTTCAATGCCTTTTTCAATCTTGTCTCATAATTGGCTTTTTTTATTTGCAGCTTATTGACAGCCTTAATTAATGCCTTTTGGTCACACATAGGCATTTTCTTAGGCAATTTCGGAGTTCTTACTGCCAACTTTGGTTCTTCTGACACTTCAGCTAAAGGTTCACCTGTAATATAATACAACACATTACAGTGTGTAAGAAACTATAAGTAGTGATCTACTATAACAGTACAGTTTGTCGTTAAACATTACATTTCCACAGTACCATCATGAAGAAACAGTGTAGTAAGCGATTTGGACTATCTGTTAAGTGCTATTTGGCTCTGCCTAGTTTGGGATGAGATAGCAGTGTGTTGGTCTCAAGAAATACTTTTTTTAGGCATGTTATTCAATCACATACACATCTTTTTGGTTGGATTCAGCCGTATTTACTTTAAGATTGATTTATTTTATAAATATACAAAAAAACAACTATTAATCATTTATTTTATCAATATGCTCGCCCCCTATTACATGGGATCTAAACATACCGGCGCAATGTGGGTGCACATTAGTACACCTCTGCCTAACCCTTCGGGGAATACAGGCATGATGGTATGTATAAATATAGAAACATACAAATTATATTGACAAATATATGAATTATCTAGTGAAAGAAATATTTGGCCTCAGGCAGGGTTTGAACCGGCATCCCTCTGGTTAAGTACACCAGACTCTTTTCCAACTAAGCTACCAAGACCACTGCCTGTGATGTTGAGTTTCCCTTCCACATTTTACATTAAGGTGGTAGTCAGTAATATCTATCAATCATATCATGATTGATAGATATTACTGACATCACCTGACGACAGACATGTATACACATACAAGAAATTCATAAATATGTAAAATAACATAAATTATAAATACCTCTAGAAGTGGAAGGTAATGCAGTATCCAATACAGCATTTTCTTTCCTTCTTAGATTATCAGTAAGTGGAGCTCTAGCAGTTTCTAAGTCTCTAGAACTGGGTGGTACATGTAATGCAGCATCCAATAAAGCTGTATCACTCCTATTTGTGATCTCAATTAGAGGAACTCTAACCAATTCAGATCCTGTAAGAAAATAATATATCAAGCATTTATCTAATTGGTGATAGTTAAATAATAAAAGCTTAAGAAATAGGAACAATCAACATGCCCCTACCTACTTCAAACAAATTTATTTTATGCCTTTTAGTTAGTAAATTCAAGTTTGTTCATATTTCAAAACAAATGTGTGTGTCTTCCTAAATACTAAATAGGTTACTGTATAGGAATAAAAAAATTGCATGTGTTTAGAAGTCCACATAGACTATACCTGGCAAGAATAAAGTGGGAACTGCATCAGGGCTGAGCCTTCTAGTCCATGTCAAATATTTTGTATCAAAATGGGCATGGCACACGCGACGGTTTCTGTACACATACTGAGGATCCAGAGATGATATATTGATTCCAACTGCCCGAGTCCATTCAATATATCGATCCATATCCTTATCAGGATTAGGGAATGAATGGAGTACTGTATCATCTTTGCCTAAAAACAGATAATTTAATTAAGAAGATAATGTTCACATCTAATGATTAGAGAAATTATACTTAATTGCAAACAGTCTCATTTAGATGATATTATTATTAAATCTAAATTTGCACATAAAAGTTTGTACCATAATATCTTCCTGTATTTTGTGTCATGTATGCATCAATATTTACTTACGAGTTCTACCGCATCTCGGCACACAACAACCTCTCTCGGAAGCAGCCATAATCCAGGTCAACAGTGTACAAATCGTCAGGCAGATCAAAGTCCAGGGTAACAGGCGTAAGTCCAGTGTAATAGGCGAAGTCGTCGGGGTCCGGGGATGAAGCAAAGTTGTTGAAAAAATCATAGAAACACAGACGGAGAACATTCACGGATCACAAACGGAAACGGAATGACATTGACATTCGTGAGTTGACAATTGACACTTTTTTTTTATTTGTTTCTTACGAAACAGGCTTAGGTCTGAGACCATGCTGCCTAGTCATCAGTGACAGTTGACACTAGCGATGCGAGAAATCGCTCAATGAAAAGAAAAGAGAGATATAACTCTTTCAATCAAAAGATATATATCATTCTTTTAGCTCTTTAACTCATTTAGCTCAATTCCTGAGTCAATGTGTTATTCAGTGAGTGAAAGATATACTTACATTCCCTCTCAATACAACATGTGAGCGATCAACGAGCTAGATATGATAAAATGCTAAAGCATTTTCTACTTTGTCTCTATAAAAATAAAGATCGATTTACAATGAAGATTCATTGAGCGAATTGACCCGGAGAGCTAGATATGTAAATATGACAAACCATTTGCTACTTTGTCTTGATAAAAATAAAGATCAATTTACAATGAAGATCCATTGAACTAATTGATCAGGAGAGCTAGATATGTAAATATGATAAAACATTTCCTACTTTGTCTCTATTAAAATAAAGATCAATTTACATTGAAGATCCATTGAGCTAATTGAGACCGAGAGCTAGATCTGTAAATGTGACAAAGCATTTTCGATTTTGTCTCCATAAAAATAAAGATCAATTTACAATGAAGAATCACTGAGCTAATTGATGCGAAGAGCTAGATAAGTAAATATGATAAAGCATTTTTTACTTTGTCTCCATAAAAATAAAGATTGATTTACAATGAAGATTCATTGAACTAATTGAGCCGGAGAGCTAGTTTCTCAGTGAGTGAGTGAGTGAGAACTAGATTGGAAACAAAGAGCTAGCTCATTTTTATCTCTCATTCGCGAGCTACCCATCTCTAGTTGACACGACTCGACATGTTTTTGGAAACAACATGGCGGCGTAACGTTTCTATTCTCAATATTTATTATCAAAAAACAAACAAATAGGAACAAAATAACAATGTCGTTGTGTGAAACAAAGACCTCACTACTAATTTAATAGGTTATTCTACCACAAATACTCATTTATATTTAAAACTACTATTTGAGTAATTACATTCATAATAAAAATCTGCGTAACGCGAAACTGTATTATCTGGGACTTGGATGTATATTAGCTAAAGGTATGTTTATAGATACGGATGTTAAATTTAAGGCAGCGACATCTAGAGCAATATGGCAGTACTTCTTAAAACATAAAAAGTCATAGAAAAAATTAATGTATGGGAGTGTTATGACACTGGTTTATCTATCTATCTACGGCAAGGCATCGCCGCTGCGTGGTGGAAGTGCCTAAATCTCGCACTAAGCGTTTTGCCTCTACATTTATAGTGCGTACTGCTTTATTGTAGAACTCGCTGCCGGAATGTTTTTTCCCCGAGACCTACAATTTAGGTGTCTTCAAGACGAGAGTGAATACATTCTTTAAGACAAGTGCGCTCCACCGTAGACCACTTCGTTGCTTAACATCAGGCAAGTTGTAGTCAAGCGCAAGCCTAAAAAAAACTAATACTTATTTTACTTTTCCGTCCCTAACTAATAGTAATCAATTCTGTATTAACTGTGATTTTGAGACTTGAGTGAGACTGATTATTGTGTTAATTGTTCATAAGCCAGTTTGAATGAATATTAACCTTGAATCATTGTCTTATTATATTCATTTAAAGAACATTTTCAAGGTTTCATCGTTGACACTCAACCCGACGAATGCCACCGGGCCGGGCCGGGTTGAGAAACATACCGGGTTGCAATCTCTAGTGCATATACATTGTGCATCATAAACTTGTGTGTGCATGTGTGTGTGTGTGTGTGTGTGAGAGAGAGAGTGTGTATGTGAGTAGGTGTGCGTGTGTGTATGTGTGCGTGTGTATGTGAGTGTGCGTGGAGTTACAAGTATGAGCGTGCAGGTAAGTTGGTATGCGTTGAGAGTATATAAGCTATATAAGTTAATTCAATTACACGTTGTATGTTTCGCATTTGTGATTTTCTTTAATTATTTGGTTTGTCATGTATTAAAACAGCTGACCTGTGCTATACATCGTATAAAATAATATAACGACTTTGTTGTAGATAGGAAACTGTGAACAATATGAATATGGTATATAATTATACAATCATTTTCTTATCAATAGTCGATTAAGTCGATAGTCATAATAGTAGTAATAACGTACTCATAACGCCATGACCAACACTATCTCACAGATTATAAAAGACCGAATGTCGCGAATGACGTTAATTTTCTAAGTACCTACTCTGTGTCGCCGCAAAAGTCGCGCGTGCTTGCGAGTCGCAGTTGTGGAATCAATTTTGATTGTTCTAAATTTTGGATGACTTGTGACAAAAATAGTCAGTGAAAATGATACTTCTAATTCGGTAAATCAAAAGTGAAACCTCTATAAATTCTCCTATCAAAGTGATTAATTTGTGCTGAGTGTCAGTATTCAGTGAGTATTATGAACTCTGAGGACTATGAAACCCTTCCTACCCAAAACTCTGTCACACACATGACTGCTGGAGCAATAGCGGGCGTGATGGAGCATTGCATAATGTACCCGCTTGACTCCGTAAAGGTAAGCATGACCAGCAACCGCTGGCGCACGCTGTGGCTATTGGTACCTATCCAATATTCACTAGGAACCTAACCTAATCAGTGTGACAGTTTTGTCGGAGAGCCTGTTACGCCACCAATTTCCGATCTTAGATTATGTAAAATTATTTAATTTATTATTCGCAAACTATCAGATTATCAATCTTAAGCCTATTATTTTGACCATACAAGTCTCTAATTGTTTATACCTATTAAACTATTAGTTTTTGCGACAAATCTGCAAATAATGATAATATTACCAAGGCACATCTGCATGTTAAAAATTGGAAAATTATAACCAGGCTAAACCATACAGCAACCATTCACCAATTCTGTCAGATTGATAAGACCCACATTTTTTATTCATGCAATAATTTCATAATACTTCTTTTTAATTATTATTCATTGATGTACTAACAGTATTTTTCTTCTAGTAACTCACATCATGAAGAAAATCTCTTTTAAGTATGTTTAATTAAATGTTTGATGATGAACCAAAACGTGACCTTGACTATGATTGCTTGTTATTTACAATGATGTAGCACAGCACTAACAGACTGTGTGCCTGTGCTCTGTCATTATATGGTGTGTGTACATGACTCTACGACACCATACTATTATTTGCATCATTCAATTCTTTATTGCATTCCATAATGTAGATATAAATTAAAACAGATCGTAAGCTTAAAAGTCAGGATCAATTTATGGAACCTGTTGGGCACAGCACAGAACAGTATGAAATCATCATAGTCAGACTAATCCAGTTCTCGCTCTGATAGATATCATCACTAGTGACCAGATCATATTTTATTGATTATATTATGATATGATTGTCTTTTTTGTTAATTAATTCTTTTTTTTTTTTCATTTTAATCTTTTGTTTTGTTTGTACTTTTTATTTTGTGTATTCTGTTTTGTTTTGTCTATTCTGAACGCTGCAACATATTGGTTTTATAACTGTCAAGTTGTCTGTGTATGCTTGTAAATAAAGAAATGATACTGTTTGTTCAGTAGTGGACCTCTTTTGGCTGTTATGATGATGATAATGATGATATTTTAATTGAGTAAAGCTATGTTTTGTTTGTGCTCAGTGAGCACTGACATGTAGGTGTACTAACCTTCTTATTTGTTAGAGTGTACCAACATACCTGTATTCTCTGATGGGTCAGGCAGAGGAGCACTGCTCATGTGCACACACAGACCATCACTATGGTGCAAGTCCCCTGTAAAAGTACTGTGTGGAGATGTCTTATCATTAGCCAGCCACAAAACTTCTGAGAAACTACTAACAATTACCTGTTCACTCTGTGTACAAACTTGACTTGATGGTACAAAACCCAATATTATGTACTATTATGTTAAGGTAATTTTTGAAATGTAATATAAAATATATGTACAGTATATTTTTGCAAATCAGAATGCCCCAAAATGTTAAGCCCTTCTTAAAAAAATAACATTTAAAGATTTAGATGATGTATTAGAATGTGGTAGAGTTATTCTAAGAGTATAGTTATATAAGTAAATAGGCCACTTTTTATATCTAGTTCATGCTGGCCTGGACACCTTGGTATGGTTGGGTTACACACACATTCAAAATATAGATATATAATATGTGTTTCTTGTTAAAAATTGTAGTTATATTTTCTTTTATATTGTTTTTCTATATTGCTTGTGTGTGTATGTGTTTTTCCGTAACAATTATGTTTTTTCATAAAAATCTTCCTCAGACACCAGCCTCTCACAATGGTGGATCAAGTCTAAGTCAATTGTTTGTGAAAACACAATTACCTATATTATTAATATGTAAAAGTACTTATTTTCCACTGCATAAAAGCTAAATAAAAATCTATTATAAGAGCAGACTGTATGTGATATATACAGGGTGGTCAGAGACAATATCTGGATACATTTTATCAGACACAACTTAATCACCCCTACGTATGTTCCACAATTGTTAGTAGTTTTGGAGATACAATTCTTTTAAAGTTTTTTGGTCGTGACTTTTACATGTGGAGGATTAAGGATGTTTTGTTTTAAATAATATAAATATAATGCAATAAAATGGAGTTCTTTTTAGTATAGTACCTATATCATAATATCATTTTGAGTCACAAGTGAAACTATGGAACCCGCTAGTATTATATAAAAATCAATTACCATGAGTTAATCTTGCAAAAACTAGAAAATGGTAGATTGAGTGTTTGCTGATAACCATATCAATAGATTATCTTTTGAGTCTTTGATATACTATATTTTATTTTATTTATTTTTTTATGCATCGAAATGTACATTATCTATCAATTGACCATATGGTGATACAGAATCAAATGTGTCAGACTATCCCAAGACCTATTTATTTATATGGACATTTTAGAAAAATATTTTGCCTTGGTTGTTGTTGTATTTATTGTTGCGTTTTTTACAAATAGACTGATCCACAAAGTACCTACCTATAATTTTATTTTGTACCCATCTGTCAAAGCATTGATTCTAATTGGAATTAATTGTAGTGTTTTCCTCAAAGGAAACAAAACAGCAATTTTTAGATGCAAGTTCATCTTACATATGAACATAGGTACTCAGTATCAGTGATTTTATAATTATTTGTGTACATAAGTTACTATTTATTGTGTCATACAGTTAGACTTCACATTTTATATAAAAAATTAAAATCGAGGTGTAAGGTATAAATAAGAAATGATATGATTAACATAATGTTTTATTAGTGTAATGTATATATGTCTATATGAGGAAGTAGTCGGCCTTGTTAGCGTTCTGCCAGCAGACTTGCGTGAGGTAGGCGGTGTCGCAGTGGTCGGCGCCGCGGCGCGTGCCGCAGGCGCGCAGCGAGGGCGCGTTGTGCGCGGCCAGCTCCGGCGGCAGCAGCGCCAGCACGGCCTCGATGTCCACCTCGCCGTCGGACATCATGCCGGCCGTCTCCATGGTGCACTTGATGTAGCACTTGAGCTTGTCGTCGGGCATGAGGTCGGCGCCGCCGTTGACGCGCTCCACCAGCGCCACGTCGGCGCCGGTCTCGGCGGCGCAGCTCTCGCGCACCATGCGCGCCAGCTCGGCCATGTCCGGGTCCATCTCCACGGCGCACGCCAGCACCGTCAGCACCGTCAGCACCGTCAGCACCACCACGCGGACACACATCGCGCACATATTCTCTCTGCACTTGTGATGTACCGTATTTACACCGCTTTATATGGAACTTCTCAATGTCAAATTGATCTGTGATCACGTGTTGTCTGATGCTTAAATTATACCATCTTTCCATAATGTCCTGTATTAACGAGGAGCATATCATTTAAACGTGATTAAAAAAAAACTGTTTGTTTGCGAATTACGTACCTACTTGTTTAGAAGAAACTGTAATTTTATCGACGGTGTAGAATCATAAATAAAAATTACATATATGTACTCTAAAGAGACAATTACAGGAATACTTTATACACTACCACCACACCTATAATTACTTATGACATCTAAAATTGTTCGTTTGTTGGTAAAAAATTAGAGGATTTTGAAGTATAATTTATTTTAAATGGGTAATCACTGGGAATTATGCATTTAGGATATTGCTATACACTAGTAGGTACAGTGGGTTATAGCTTTTACCTGACCCACTTAGACACCGCCGGCTCATCTAGGGTGGGTCAGGTTACAGCTATAACCCACTGTACCTTCACGGGGCTTCATGGTACACACATAGGGCAGATCACCTAGCAACTTGTGTCAGTACGCGCGTACTTTCTCAATGCTCACACAATAGTTAAGCGGCGGTAGCCTAATGGCTAGGGCGTCGGACTTGCGATCATGTGGTTGCCGGTTCGAACCCCACCCATTGCACTACAGACGTGAACCCACTCGTAACACAAGCATTTAGCTTAGTACGAGGGGTTAACAAGAATACTAGTAATATGTGACCCACATTGCCAGTAAGATTTAAAAAAAAAAAGTTAAAAAAAAATATCCTCATTATCACACATTATTTAGTAAAAAAAAACAGAAATGCTCTCCTAACATTGGCGTAACCGATCAAGTACAAGTGCAAAACCGCTGCGAGACTGGCGCACGTCACTGAGTTTCGACTATGTTGTTTCAGACTCGGATGCAGTCTCTACGGAGTGCGAACAACAGCTCCATCTCAGAGACATTTCGGCATATGGTGAAGAAGGAGGGCCTTCTCAGGTAAGGAACCATACCAGTGCTCCACCAGACTACTGTGGCGAGGTGCGACGTGCGACCACTCCGTATAACTCTATACACTCACACACCATGCTTTTAACTATCCATTTTGAATGCGGATCAATTTCGGATTGTTTAATTAAGATATAGATTTATACAACAGATCGCACCTGGCCACGAATTATAACGCTAAAGCTCGTCAATAGCTTGCAAACAAAAGAGAGAAAAGATAATAAAACGAAAGAGATTTTAATATACAGGGTAAAAATTAATTTTAAAACATGCAATGGGCGCCATCCCTTCTCCACCAGCGATCTGTTCCTGGCAACCTTACAGTGGGGTTGATGCTGCAAAATTTAAAATTTTGACATTATTTAGAACAGTTTACCTTATACTTACTATGCCTAGAATATTTTATAAGAACACCAACAATATACGAATAACCAAAAAAAATACATTTATTCAACGATGGTAGATGAGTGAAAACAAACTAGTTCAGGTTGTTCTGTTCATTACATTGCATTACAATCAATCTACATTGTCTTTATATTCAATAGGACAACATTGTCAAATACTACGAGTAATTTTTTCTTGAAAGTAGCAGAGTTCATTATTTGCAAACTAGAAATGACAGGTGCGTAGTCCTCCCAACCGGCGCGTATATGACAAGATGTATTAATGTGAACGAAGCAAAAGAAGTACCTATGGCTATAATCATAGCAAATGGCGTTCTGTAGTTTCTGCATTTCATAAAATGCCTGAATGGCTGTGTATGATTTGTGATAAAACACCATTTGATTTGAATGCTGGCGCAAATATGTGACATGTGACCGCGACATTACAGCTTTAGGACAAGGTCGCAACATGCGCTTGCGATCTCCTCGTTCAGTCGCGCTAATGACTTGAGCAAACACGGAGGAGTGTTAGAGCGAATTACATGCATCTGCAGACGTCCACTCACTGATATTATGACGATGCAAGTCATGCGAAGGAGTTTGATAAGGGTCACCGGCCGGCGGGCGACAGCGGCGGCGGCGGCGGTGGCCACCGCGAACAACACGCGATTACTTATCTATAGGAGACCTACAACACCTACGCTACGTACATTTGGGTCAATGCTGTCACTTTATATCGGTTGTGTTGTGTCCAAGCATCGTCACTGATTGATAACACTGTATGGCAGCACGTTTAGCAAAACTATAGGCGCAGATTAGATAATATGATTAAGTACGCTATCGCTGTGCTTGCACGCACTAGATGCACGATTACTAACCATCACATAGGACAGGTGACTCTACCTGGAGATTAATATTGAAATGAAACTAAGAGAGTACGTATAGAGGTGATGGCACAGGTTCGTGCATCGCGTCGTGTCTGTGATATGTCACGCTATCAGCTATCAGCGACGTTATCTGCTATCAGCGTACGTGAGGCTGCGCCGCCGCCGCCGAGCCCACAGATCCCAGCTTTAACCTTGTACTTAAACATAATTATTATGACATAAAATATACGAATAAGTAGCCATTTTTTGTGTCATCAAATGAGGAATGAATCCTAAAAGCAGGCGCACATAGCCAGATCTTACTTCATCCATAAACATTTTAAATGTAGGGAAGGCGGGCGATGCGCGCCGCTTCCACTTTACAATATAATCATGTAGTCAAGTACAAATTGCAAAAGATTTAGTCGCAGAATGTACCTTTCGCAAAATGCACCCCATGCGTAAAACGTACCATTCTCATGCACCTTTCGCAAACCGTACCTTTTTTCTAAATTACTTCTTTAACGATGCTACAGGTAATGGAAAGCCAAATTAGGGATTGATAATTATTGTATTAATAATCTAATCATAATTTAAAATGATACATGATTCTAACTGGAATACACCTTAATTTTTTATCAAAGTAAATATTAGTATGTACTAAGGAAATAAAATAGTCATTTCATTGTTCTCCGTATTTAACTGAAATATTAGTTAAGTATAATAAAATATCATCATTTCATTTAATTTCAATTGTTTGGACCCTCATGAGGGTTGAAGGTTTAAAACTAGAACAAAATATGTACTAGAAATGAGTTTTTTTCGGGCGCCGTGTCGTCCCCAGCGTGTCGTGTCAGTCTGTCAGTGCCTCAGGCCCCTCAGGGCTGTCCTGTCCACACATGTCAGGCTCAGGGATCGTGGTGGGTCGTGTGTGTACTCGTGGAACGCCACGGGGCAACGTCGGCACGGACATGCCCATTATTATTTTGGGGTGTCTTATCTGTAATGCAAAAAATAATATATTTGGTTATCATCGACAAATTTAAAACAAAACTGGTGAAATATTGCCACATTATCATGTAGGTACGTACATATGCGCTTTAATTACCATCTATACACATATTATAATAAGCCTGTAAAAAAGTCGTCTGTAGGTGCAAAATAAATGGGGGAAAAATAATTGAACGATACTGAAGCCGAATTAATGATTGACTGTACGGATTTATACTTAGGTAATTTGGTGTATACGTTAAATTATAACCCTGGTCGACATGTAGGGTAAGTACCTTTTATCTGACTAGGGCCCGGCGCTTATTATCGGCATCGGCAAGAGAAGGGATCCTTCGGCATTCCTACATGCAAGCGCACACTGTCGGAAACTATGTCTTGGCATGCTGCAACGTTCTTAGGGATGACGAGGATGGACGATAAGAATGCCGAGTGTTGCCTCGGCGCCGGCGGCGCGGCGGGCGACGGCGTACCGAAGGATCCCGAAGCCTCAAGCCGAAGCCGAACAGCCTCAAAGCTGCCGATGCAGTAGCCTCAAGCATACCGAAGCGGTATTTTTGTTACTACGATCATATATCATGGAAATTTCTACTTTATTGCCATGAAGTTAATGTATAATGCTTTTTATCACCTAAAATCCTCAGCCGTGCCGATGCCGATAGTGGGCGCCGGGCCTAGGACTGCGCAAAAAGGAGGGTCCTGTTTTTGTCTGTGGTTCTCATATAAGATACTGAATAGATTTATAGGAATTCGAAAGGAATACAGAGGCGATATCTTTAGCAGCGTTAAACTTTATTTCATTAAAATCGATTCATTCAACAAAAAAATCTACCCAACAATCGTATCTCTACCGCTGGAAAACAGTATTATTAACTAATGAACACGGAAGAGATAAATAAGGTTGGAATGGCCATGTGGGCGGGGCCGGCCACAGTCTTGATTAGACAATCATAACTCGCCCGAATCATACATTCGCCGCGTTTAGTGTGCTTAGGACTACTTCAGAGAACACAGCTCCGCTTTAAAATGCCATGTTTTGTTATTCTTACGTGATAGACAAATTGTCAGACCTCCAGTATATAGCGAGGAGGTATATCTTTCCGTCTGTAAGTCAAAAATAGCATTTATTTACAAAATAATTGGTAAACACATAAAAATATACGGATCAATATGAAATTCCAAACATCAATCATATTATTGCAACAAGTTACAAATAAAATACATTGCCCGATGTGTTCTCGCTTAATCAACGCGATGTCGTAGTCCGCTTGCAATGTACTGCATGCATTGCGTTCTCTACACTTCAACCATGGCCGTTGTTCGTCGTTTGCCGGGGTTGGCCGTGAGTGATGCACGGCGTACATCTATCGATATCGAGGTGACCGTTAAATAAAAGCATCGATAGAATTCTCAACTATATTTACGTTTGACAAAGATTATTTTTGAAATATTAAGTATACATATTTAATTGATGAGAGTATTTTTTTAGTTAGATGTATTTTATATTATTTATGAATGAAGATGAAGCGGCATGTAGACCATTTGATTTTACTTAGATTTTAATACTGAATAGATACAATATAGTCTAGTCAAATACTATACCTACTATTTTATATGTTTTAATATTTGATTCTTTTCGACATATTATTTATGCAATGAATTATAATAATGTTATGATATAACTCTATTATGTTATGTTAATTGCTAAATGATTACGTTTTGTTCCAAGGACATAGTTTCTTTTAAATTAATTAATATTAAATAAAAATAGTTTTTGATTTTTATGTTTCCCTTTTACCCATTCAATATAAAAATACATAACGCTAAATGAAATCGAAATGAATCGATAATTTTTTTAAATTCAACAAGCTTAATAAAAATTGATGAAAAATTGAATGATTATTTCTGAACCAATATTCCCAACTAGTTGTTGATTGGAGCTTCCTTTTAAGCAAAAAAAAATGCCTGTATTAGGAGACTCCGCTCTTCCATATCTAATATATTACTTAACAGAACAGAAATTTATAAGTTACATTACATATCAACGGAAATTGTATTCAGTGTGTGGGGGTAGGAGGGGATCGTATGTGTGTGTATGAGTGTGTGTTTGTGTGAGTGAGCGCGCGCGCGTGTGTGTGTGTGTGTGTGTGTGAAGAAACGAGTAAGTTAAACAATATGATGCAAAAGCGCCTCAGTACCTTCATATGTAATAGGTTTTATCCAATTTATTTACATTTTTTTACCATTCATGTAGTTGCTTAGTGTAAATGTAAATCTCCTTGTTAACCCTGTTGTATAGCTGTGCAGAGCGTCTGTTGTATTGTATAGCAGCGAATTTTGTTTTGGTTTGCGGAATTTGAGCAATCCTATCTTTCCGCCTTTTTGATATTATGTTTGCATCATAAGGAAGAGTTTTATGTTTTTTTAGGACTGTACATGTGATATACAGTTTTCTAACAGAAAGAAGGCCACTGATTTGATATAGGCTGACAGTAGGGTATCGTATCTTTTTAAAATACATAATTTTTATAAGTGCTCGTTGCGCTCGTTCTACGTCTATAAATCTTGTTTTTGCCGCTCCGCCCCATATGCGGATACAGTAGGCTATCACAGATTGCACAAGTGTCACATAAACTTCATTTAGAAGATTTCTATGAGAACCGTCTCTTTTACTTATGTTTGAGGGGATGACATGCCGTAATGTTTTAAATAACTATCCTAGTTTCCTAACTCTTCCTGCCACATGTTCAAGATGAGCATACCATGATAATTTTTGGTCAAATGACGCCCAAATATTTTGTTTGTGAGACTTTACTAATAACTGGACATCCACATTTGTTATTTGGAACTTTATCACATGAGTGTATTTTGATACTAAAAGCTTCAGTTGGTTGTGAACGATTCGAAATGGTAAAACAGATTTAGTTCGTTTTATCTGTATTTAGTGTAAGTAGATTTTCTTTGAGCCAGTTTGATATTTGGGCAATTTAGCAATTTGTAAGTTGCATAGATCAGTAATATACGTTAGAAATAGTGTAGGTCCTAACACGCTTCCTTGCGGTACGCCGAAAGACACAACTGCATCGTCACTGACATGTGTACCTATCTTAACCCTCTGCTTTCTGTTTGAAAGGTAATCTATAAACAAATTTAGTGGTTCTCCTCTTATTCCGAGTCTTTCTAACTTGGTCACAAGGGTTGGAACAGAAACGGTGTCAAAAGCCTTTTTTAGATCTATATATACCGTTAGGGATTTCCTTCCTGTATCGAGTTGTTCCGTAACTAATGAGCTGAGAGCAGCAACTGCATCCTCGGTGGATATTCCCTGCCTAAAACCAAATTGTGCAGATGATATTATATTAAATTTGTTGAAATAGTTTAGTCTAGTATTTATTAATTTTTCTATAATTTTAGACAGGGTTGGTAGAACGGAGATAGGTCTATAGTTATTGACATCGCTTCTGTTCCTCCCTTGTACACTGGAGTAATAATGGATTTTTTCAGAGGTGCCGGGAAAGTACCATTTTTGAAACAAAGGTTGGCTAGATAGGTAATTACAGGAACCACTTCCTTGCAAACATATTTTAAGAAACTAGTAGCGATACTATCCCAACCTGAGGCACTGGACGATTTCAGACTCATCAGAATTTTTTCAACTTCTATTGGGTCAGTATCCAAGAGAACAAAGGAATTGATTTGCATAGGAGAAGTGTTATGTTGAGGAGAAGGGCTTTTATTTGTCCTGGGTTGAAATTTCTCAGCTAATTCCCTTCCAATAGTTACAAAGTAATCATTTACGACATTAACTGATTCAGTTGGAGATGGTCTGATATTTAATAATTCCGCGCTTTGTGTATTTACTTTATTTGAGTAGGTGATTGATTTTATGTTTTTCCAGAGTAACTTAGTGTTTTTGACTGATTTAGAGAGTAATTCTCCTTCATATATTTTTTTTTTTATAAGATTATTACAAAAATTTCTGTATCGACAGTATGTGATTTTTAAAACTTCATTAAACGGGTCAGAGTGAGATTTTTTTGCAGTTTATTGCGATTTTTTATACAACGTAGTATTCCCGGGGTGATCCAAGGTTTGATTATACGTTTACTATTTGGGATGCTTATTATAGTAGTATTATTATTAATAGTGTCAGTCAGTTTCTGTATAAGTAGGTCGGTTAATAAATTAGGATCATTACAAAATAACAAAAAAGTTAAACCGCCTTCAAAAAATAATATAATAATTTTGTCTAAAACAGTTTGGGAAGTCGGTGACTTCTATTTGAGTGGGTCTTTTATTTTCGGCACCGACTTCCCAAACTGTTTTAGACAAAATAATTATATTATTTTTTGAAGGCGGTTTAACTTTTTTGTTAAAAGTAATTTTATTTTGTAATTTTTAGTGGAAAGTTTGTTTAGAAGTACTTGTTAGCCAACTAAACGCACTGCTCCAATAAGACAGCGATGTTTCGGAGTAAACGATAATATCATCGATGTAAACAAATTTTAGATTTTTGTTGATATTTTCAAAACTGCTTAACCGATTTCGATAAAATTTGAACGGGACCACCTCTGAAGTATGACCTACCAAACAAAAAAACAATCATTAAAATCGGTCCACAACTGGCGGAGATATCGCGTAACAAACATACAAAAAAAAAAAAAAAAAAAAAAAAAAAAACATACAGACGAATTGAGAACCTCCTCCTTTTTGAAGTCGGTTGATAACAGCTCGGCAAGATTCTTTTCCTGTAAATATTTTAAAGCTTTTTCAAAATTTATATTAGAAGTAATTTTAGTTGCTACCGTTTTATGTTTTATTTTAGATAATGATAAAAACGTAGTGTGAATGCTTGTTGCGTGTGTGTGTCTTATGCCTACGGGAGCTTGGTGCTGGTGTGTGAACAAATTGCTGCCCACAGATTTATGTGTGTGTGATTTGATTGTGTGCGAAAAACTTGTAAAGATAATGTTGCGTATGTTTGAGAATTGAAATAGTGGGAGTAAAGCGGCGACACTCGTCCTAGTACAAAATAGCAGCTAGGGCCTTTCCAACCTTATTTATCTCTTCCGTGCTAATGAAGGTAAGAACTTCAGAGGGTTGATCAAATGTGGCGATCTTCAATAAGCCTCACGCCACGGTGGCGACACATTGGTCGACCGCCTACACACGGCCTCAGCTCAACCATTACAATACAGTTTAAGCTAATTTTGCATTGTATAATAAGCAGCAACAACAACAACTTCTTTGTAATTTACATTTTGGTTGAGCAAAAAGTTGTCTCTTCCATGTTGGGCAATCATACAACTTATGTGGATTACTCTGTGGATAAGTTGTGTAGTAGTTATTTTTTATGGAAGTGGTTAATGGTATGAAGTAGGTAAATAGGATGTTTGGCAATGCACGTAACTTGCACTTTGCAATGCCAAGGTCTTTTACCGGTTACATTTCGGAGAGTGTGCAACTACATGAAATAGTTCCACCATCCCAGTTCCACTACTCGTATCGGACGGCAAGGTGCCACCGCTACGTCCTGGAAGTACCTAACTCTCACACTAAACGTTTTGCCTCGATATTTATATTGCGTACTGCTCTATTGTGGAACTCGCTGCCGGAATCTTTGTTCCCCGAGACCTACAATTTGGGTGTCTTCAAGATGAGAGTGAATAGGTTTCTTCTAGTCAAGCGCGCTCCATCGTAGACCACTTCGTTGCTTAACAGCAGGCGAGTTGTGGTCAAGCGCGAGCCTATCTGTGATTAAAAAAAATTGAAAGATTATTACGTACGAGAAAGATTTATAAGTGCCGGGAAAGCGAGCTCAGCGACCTGTTAGTGACGCGATGATGATAACTAACGTCCCGGCTATTGATGGTATACGTAATATAGCTTCCGTTATCAGTGATCCAAGTGTGACTCGCAGCTTGCGTCCCTATCGTATCTACATATTGACCGATATTACAATCGAACATTATCATGTCGCGTGCGATGATTCAAAACAGTGAAAGTGCCGTCGCGTGCTGAATCTAAGACATGAAGAGTATGAGATGATCAGTACAGTATGTCCACACCGTTAACGCTCCGCGCTCTGGGACGGGCCGCGCACTATTCGCCTTACAAAGACCGTTGCGACACGTGCTTTATCTGCCAGTTGTTAATAAATAATATGTACTTATACATAGATTAAGTCTGTGGAAAACTCGTGTCTGTAAGTGCAAAATATTTGAAAAAATAAGCAGGGGTGACCAATTTAACGATACTGAAGCTGGATTTATGACTTTAATATTTTTGTGGGCGGAAAGCTAGTTTAATATATATGGCAACATTAAAGTTCAGCTGAGTACTTATTCGACGAAAGATGGAGTCAATTGCGTTTTCAAATATGATGATTTTTTTCCCAGACTTAGACAGACTTTATAAATTACTTGAAAAGACGTAGGAAATAATTTTATATGTATCTATAAAGATGATATTTATAGACGCTTATTAATTCCATCAATTATTAATTACAATGTTTTCGCCATTGTCATTTCTTTCAATTACTTTTATAGGTATGGGAATGGTAGTAAACAAACAAAAACTAACCCGTGCCATAATAATTGTGTTGTCTAGAGAGTCATTGTACAGGAAAATAACAGAACATTTATAATTATACCCAATGACTATAAGCGGCGCAAGTGATTAAATTACAGATTGGCAGAAGGTACCACGTGAAGCTTCGCCGTCGTGCAGTGTGCAGTGTGCAGTGTGCAGTGTGCTTGCACCACGCGCTGCACTGATTACCTACTTCGGTACACTCACACACACATTAATGACAGCGTGTCTTGAGTACATAGTAGCAGCTAGTTATCAGTCTCGATTGTCGGTACATAATACTCATACAAACAGTAAGGGTGGCGTATTAAATAAACATTCATTAACAGTACAACGCGCTAACTACCTATCTCCATGCGATGTATATTGACAAATATAAAAACGTACAGTGATATCGCGGCACAAGACGGATTGGTACATAGGCGTGGCTCATACGTGATAACGCATCGAGAGGTAGGTACACCTCCTAAATTATGTTATAGACACGATATTATTATACTTAGGTATGCATCGGCTGATTTTGATGAGTGGTCACACAATCAGGTATACTTTGAATAAAATTACAATCAGGTACGCACGGCTACACTTCAAGCTATAAAAGCAGACCACTGAAGCTGTCACTGTATGGAAAGACTACAAAAAGAGCTCAGTCTTTACTGGATTATATAGCTCTATGTGTACCCATATGTATCGAGTTCTCGGCGGTGCAGGTGATCAGACTCGTCGTATTTTGTGGTGACCGCTGACAGAGACAACCCTAGCTTGGACACACTATATCTACGGTGTCTGCCTACGTATTATTCACTCAACAAGTAAACCTGTGAGCTATCTACCGTTATTCGTTGTTTTTATGTCCAGCCGTGATAGCCCCATTACAGGAAAAAGTCCTCCCTTTCCTCCTTCCATTCATAGACCGAAAATAAGTGTAACGTAGTGACAGAAAATAAATAATGAATCGTAGATGTAGCCTCTCTATGAGGATGTAGTAATTTGCGCAACAACGGGCAATACTTTAGAAATTGCGCGCAGTGTCGGCGCGCGCACGCGATCGTGATCCTGTCGACGTTTAGTTGCCAACTGTATGTACACTGTGGCGGTGGCACCTGGCACCACACTCAAACACTCCGCTGAGGTTGATTCGGCAGAGGAGCTACATCACGCGCAATTAGGCAACAGTCGTCACACTCTTTCCTATTGGGCATTCCAGCCCATCTAAAGCGTTTAACTCAACATAAATGCGACTGCGAAATGCGACAAAATCCGGGAACAAACAATTACTGCATATCACATAAACTGGAGACAACCACTACTACATTTTAAGATTTTAAATACAACATTCATATTAACGTTGTATTTAATAGCTTAAATTGTATTGTATAATTGTACCCAAAGACCTGAAAATTAGCTAAGAACCTAGTTAAAAACCTTTTTCTCAGGAACGCGTGTAGGTTTGAAGAAGAAATTTATAACAAATACAGGTCTTCAGTTCTTTAGTGCTATACAATAATCAAGTCGTTCCGAGTACTAAAAAACAAGACTATTTATGTCGTATATGGTCATATTTCGACACTCGCAAATAAACTGAAATAGAAACGGTCCTGCCCGTTGACATAATATACCAAATTGACTTCAAAGATTTGATTACATTGTTTGTTACTCGTAGTTAGCGAATGAAGCTAAGAAAAGCGTGTTAAAATCCGACCAATTTTGCCTCGATAAAATTTCAATGACCTAGTGCTTCCATAGCTTATGAATTTCAGTAATATTAATTGTACCTCACCTCACTACGAACCCCCACATTAATGATATTGATGCAAGTAGCAATTATACATCAGACAGTCCTTTAATGATTGACCATTATGTAGTATCCTCTATTTTCATCCACTGACGCACGATTTCAAAGCAATGCAGAAAAAACGCTTGGTTTTGTATGTATTATCTGTGTGAATCTGCTGTCACTGTCACGTCACGGACTGTCACCTGGAAGTCATTCCTTTTTTTCGTGCAACGACGCACACCGTAAAAACTTTTCTTACAGGATTTAAAATGTTTTTACGACTAAAATAAGCAATAAAAGGCATTAACATTAATGCCTAAATGCAAAGTAATAGTGATGTGTATATTTTGAAGAAGTTTTCAAGGATTGAAGATACGACAACGTAAATGAATAAAATATCGTTACACTCGCCCTCCAAAGAAGACTGTTCCTTACTTCAGTGGTGATTTATTATACAGATACTTACCTAGTATCACCAAAGAAGAGGTTTTTTGCAGGATCCAAGATACTTATTGAGGTAGATGATAACCTCCTACATGGAACATGCAACACAGTTGCTATTGATTCAAAATGCACGAAATAAACAATCAGACCTAAGATCGAAACTGTGGGTTCGTTTAATGGTCGTTACCATGTCTAGGATCAACACTGTGGGGTTGTTCGAAGACATTAACACGCCAAGGATTGACACTTTGGGGTCATTCACGGCGTTGTTCACTGCCTAGGACTGGTACTGGGGGACCATTCGATGGCAATATTTTGATGCAACAAGGTGCACACTACTCAAGAAGTGTTCTAATTTCGTGCCATTACAATGTAAAGAAGGAGAAAAAAGGGGGGGGGAGTACACCAGGCCAGGGATAATAAGGTATGTAAGTAGGAAATAGTTTTATTTTTCAGATGTGGAAAAAATATTGCATAAGAATGTTCTAAAAGTGCCTGGTACATACAATAATGTTACAAACCTGAACAAATGACCAGGAAATAGGTCAACAGTGTGGTGCCATAAGGGCAACCTACTCTAAATAGTGAGATGGTCACGAGGCAGGAAAATATCTCACAGAGGTGTATTGACAAGAAGGACAACACATTCTTCTATCAGTCATTATACGGTAACAATGTTAATCACCCAATTAACTACTTATCTCCATAAACTATTTTGTATCTTGTTTGGTCATGGAATGTGCATCAACTATGAGGATTGATTTTACCATTGATTTACCTAACCTATGCTGGACATGCATACTATTGCATACAACTGAAAGAGTGTTAACAGAAGAGGCAACATAATTAATCTTAGACACTTCTAATAGTATTGTACAACACTGGAAAATATTGTTGGTAATTTTGTTACTAATATATATTGGGAGATAACCTCTCTGAAAAATTCTCTATAATGGCTAAATCTGTAGGACACATAAGTCAGAAGGTAATACCATAAACTTAAGTCTACCGAATGCTATACTAACTAGAATTGCAGCAGGCACATCAAATGACATCTCTGAAGCAAGCTGCAACAATGAGAGAAGGTAGTCTGTAGCAGCAGTACCAGTAGCAGATCCAGGTGGTTGCCGGAGAGCATAACTACTTCAACAATCAGTGATCAGTGTCATCACAGACATACTGGCAGGTATAACATAAATATTTTATTATAACCAACAGAAAATCACTGAAGACCTTCTACCATTGTATTGGGACAAGGAAAATGATATATCTATCATTTTGTTAAAAACCAGTTTGGCTACAACAAGCATCTGGTACCTACCTAGCTCCTCAGGAAGAAGAAAAAGCAAAGGAAATCAAAATTTGTTACAGCGGGTTATTATATCTGAATCCATAAGGATGAGGATCTCAGGGCATTGTAGTAAGCAACCAGAATACTCTTAACATTAGAGTACTGATTATGTTGAGTCAATTACTTACCCAGCGTATTATATAAGAATATTTTAAATAATATGCTTATGTTTTAAATACCACTGCAGAAACTTATCTTATAACTTGCATGAAAAGTATGTCTGCATTATGGTAATAATCAAAGATAATAGGAAGTACCTATCACAGGATATACAGATGCATTATATTTAGAACTAAAATAAATTTAATAGTTTAGCTTCTGCTAATCTATTGTACAACTACATCTTCACTTAATTCTAAAACAAATTGTACTATTCTGAGATCCTAAGGCTAAAAATTAACACCTTATCTAGATACATAGTTAATTCAACTTACCAGTGCAATTGTGCCAGTGCTGTAAAGTAACCAGAAAATTGCCTTATACACCATGAAATGACTAATTTACAGGTTTATATTTAATTCAAAACAATATGTACTAATTTCTGCACAAAAGAGAAATCATAATTTAAATTATTTAATTGACATTTACAAAAACAGTTCTTACACTGACAAACAACTCGGTAAGGATTTAAGTTTCCTAACCTCTTATATACCTAATCATTGTAATTGATTAGAGGTTCTAAGTCTTTGAGGAACTGTTCCTACATTACATGTCACAGTGATTATAAAAAGTCTCTATATTCAGAGCTTAAAACAACATACCCGCCTACATACATACATAATATATATGCCTGTATTCCCTGAAGGGTTGGCAGAGGTGTGCCAGTGTCAGTTCACTGGCATGTTTAGGTCCCATATAATATGAAATTGAACCATAGTACTTAATATAACAGAAAATCAATATACTTAGATTTATGAATCTGTAGCAAATGTTAAAAACACCATTTCCCTTTATTATATCAATGATACCTATTATAGAATGTAACCTTTGGATTGGAATGCTAACATTACAATCTTACTAATTAATTTGAATTAATTTTATAATATTTAAATATAATTAATAATATTAATGAATTATAATTATTTTTCTAGCATATTATGCTAGAAAAGTAAATAAGGTAATTTAATAGGTATAGGAACTCAAGAGATATAGGTAATATTGGGAAATTAAATATTAAAATTAAAATCATAAATATGAATTATGATAATAATATTATTGATGATATTTATTATTATTATTGATGATTTTTATATTAATGATGAAAAAAAATATTTAGAAATAAAAAAAAATATGTATTTAAGTGAATAAAGAAGTTATTAATGATAACATTACATTTTACACAATGTATAGTTCTGATTTATGTAGAATCACTGGTGACCATTTCTATATTCTCCAATCAATTCCTTAATAAGTACCAATGGCAATAGAATTGTATATGGTATGGAAATGTGAAAATATAAATAATTAAATATTTACTTAACACATTAGCTGCAAAGTTTAACTTAATTAGGAATAACTTGTAAAGATTACTTATGCCTAATATAAAAATTAAATATAAATAAAAAGAATCAGAAATAATAATAGATTTTATAATAATAATGATTACAACCAAAATTATTTGAAATTTAAATGCTTAAAATATAAGGTGACATGGAAGAAGCTCATACAATAGATACTTTTACAAACTACGGGCCATTTTTCTTTTTAGGCCTTCTCAGCAATTTCCCTTAATGTACCTGAAATTAATTGTATGAGTGCCATATTGGATTGTTCAATCCTAGTACCCAATACTCATTTATGTCGATGCTTGTCTCACAAGCTATGATTGTTTCTCAGTAAAATAACTTCTCGTGTTCAAAGAGTTCGCAACCGGATGCGTTAGCGCTCCGAATGCTAGTATTCATGAGAGGAATCATGACCTTAACAGCTATTATAATGAATTTCATAACTAAAACAATCCTAATCACCCGTTACGGTTTAGTGTGAGTCCTATAATTCAAGCAAGATTGATCCTATTCTTAAAATTATATCTTCTTGCCCTTTGTTTCAAAAAAAAAAAAAAAACAAAAAGCTTATTAAGCTAAAGGTGTGCTCACACTGATTCCTTAAATATGTACTTATAAGTATCTCCATACAAATTCTGATATTCATAAGTTAAAGATTCTTTGAGACATGAGAGAGGTGTTAGTTTAATACCCATATTAGATTAAATTACTAGACCAACAATAACTGAATGTGACTTTGATGGTATGTTTATGTGGCTCCTTAAAGCTAGGAATAGCCTTTTCTAATAATAATTTGAACCTAGGACAAAGAAAATAGTAACTATAATAAAATATCTGTTTAATAAATCTTACTAAATATTCTTACTTACGTACTAGCTCATTACTCAATCCTCAATACCTAGTATATCTAGTTTATCTTAACCAATCATAAATAAAATTTATAAAATTCCAAATTAAACTATCTCTTTCCATCAAGATAAGCCTAAGATTTATCTTAGAAGGTCGTAGTTTATCTGCAGGCATCGAATAGGCATAGAACAAGGGAGCATAGAGATAGCATTAAAACTATTTACAGAACTTAAAAAGCCTTCTTATTCAATACTTACAGTACCTACTAGTCCTGCAATCACAGATGCCGAAAGTTAATCAGAACGATAAATTCAAAGATCTGCAACCTTAACTGACTTCAACTTTAACTGCGCAGAAATAATTATGCTGTATTAAATAAATTTAATTTTACAAGAGCAGTAAGCACCTACTCAATGAAGGCTCACTCAAGATTTTGTAAAAAATTCCTTGCTCAACTCCATATTGCTAAGTCAGACACAGAGTAAAAGGTTGGAATAGGAAATGATTAGTCCTTTGGCTCTACATTACTATAAAAATATATTATAACATAGTAATGTGATAAAAAAAAATAAAAATAAAATATATATATATATATAAATTAATAAATTAAAACCGAAATAAGACTGAATAAGTTATAATTATACTAAAAATAAAAGAACCTGTAGTATTCAAATACACAGTGAAATATAGTTAATAATCTTATAATTTAAAGTAATGAAACTGAATTTCCATTAACATAATAATGTATTTATTTTTACACATTTTATTACAATTTTAGTGAAGCTTTAAACATCTACATAATGGTCAATCATTAAAGGACTGTCTGATGTATAATGAGTGATTAAACGAACTTACCTGTAAGTGAAGTTCAATCATCATTATATGAAGACACTGTCCTTTAATGATTGGAGCAACCCACCCATGCCCATTCGAAAGAACCTATTCTTGTGTTCCCGATATAAAATTGTAAAAACTGTGTAGCTTTCAATAGAATGACTTCCAGGTGACAGTCCGTGACGTGACAGTGACAGCAGATTCACACAGATAATACATACAAAACCAAGCGTTTTTTCTGCATTGCTTTGAAATCGTGCGTCAGTGGATGAAAATAGAGGATACTACATAATGGTCAATCATTAAAGGACAGTGTCTTCATATAATGATGATTGAACTTCACTTACAGGTAAGTTCGTTTAATCACTCAGTTTGTACGAAAGCCTAAGTGTGCGAGTCAAACTTGTTTTCGTTTTAGTCGACTTCTAAGGGTTGAAGCTTGATGTTAAATTAAATAAAAATCTTAATTGCTCTCTATAACATCAGCCTTCTGTCCCAAAAGCCAAAGACAAAAGCAAAAGTCAAAGACCCGTCTAAATATGTCCAGCTTGTTTCAGAGATTAGCCGGAACGAATTTTTTTTAGTAAGTACTTACCGTACTACTTTCGCATTGCATAAAAAGCCGTGTTATTTTGACATTACAAGCAAACATTTATTTTTTTAATGAAGTAAATAGAACGTGATAAAATACGCGATGTAGTTTTATTTCACTTTTGGACAACGAAAATTCCAATAAATAACAATCAAATCCAACCAGGTCGCCAGCCACGTGGACACCGCATCCTTGACCTTTACAACACTTACGCATTCATTTGAATACTGACGTAAGTATTGAGAATTCAATAGATGCGTATCATTATTATGAAGTATCACGTAAATCAATAAAAAGTAGCTATTATTAGTGTAGGTCCACGGTGATCACGGTGATGGTGATCTGACTAGGATGATTTACGTCCTAGGCTCAGCCTATACCTACCTACTTAATTCTAGGTACGTACTCCTTATCTTCAGTAGATTCTCAATAGTTAAAGTCATCATCATCATGTCCTCCACACCGTATCCGGTGACGGCGACTCCTAATTACTTTTCAGTTGTTCATAATGATGATGGGCTCTGATATGGCTGGCAAAGCCGAACTTGGACTTGAAGACACGATCACAAGGCGCACGATATAGTTGTCAGATCAGTTAAATGTGTAGGTATAGGAGTTTTTTGGTTGAGTCTTCCGAACGTGGCGTTTCGTGTCAAGGTCTTCTAGGCGTTTTTCTTCGTAAGTATCCACACCAGTGTGGATAGTGTGACGCCATACTGGCCTAAGATGGGCAATTTCCTCAACATTTAACATATCTACTGATGGTTTTGAGGAGAGAATAGTTAAAGTAGGTAGGTACGCACTGGGTATTACAGTAATGTATTGATCACAGCCATCCACAAACCGCGGCACGGTCAAGGTTCACGAGTCATCAGGGGTTACTACACGTGGTGTTACCACTTGTTAGCGTTACCCACGATGCGATGATATTATTTTTCCCTATCCTGTGGGAATTACTCTCAATCCTGTCTTATGCTCAGCTATACCTACATTTTTACCTACGTTATAGATACTGAAGATCCGTACCTAGTTTATAGAACTCCCGTGAAAAATTTCGCGATATTCGAGCCCTTGCACTGGTTGAAGGTGTTACGTTGTCTCCGGAAGTCGGTTTTGAAAATTTCACAATTGGTACCTACTGTATTATAGCTTATATTATTTGACTGCCTCGTTGGTCTAGTGGTCCCAATCGCGACTGCTACGCTAGAGGTCTTAGGTTCGATCCCCAGGTCGAGCAAAGTGTTATTGAGTTTTTCTATGAAATTCTCAGTAGCAGCTCGGAGTCTGGATTTGTGCTCGGTGAATGGCAATATGCTCGCCCAATGCGGGGTACAATAAGTACACCTCTGCCTAACCCTTCGGGGAATACAGGCGTGATGGTATGTGTATGTATTATAGCTTCCGCACTCTATGAACCAACTACGAATCCGGTTCAACCTCATAAATATATCTACAATCATAATAATAAAGCAATATCCGTAAGTAGGAAGAGAAATTAAGGAAGAAAAGACTGAAGTACCTAAATAAGTAATCGCTGGTATTGATTCTTGTAGGTCTGTCTGAATTCAAGGAGAGGTCGTCGCCGACTGAGTCTCGGCCTTGTGCGTCAAGGCCGGCCCAAGGCCGCGCGCCGCCAGCCAGCCCGCGCCGCCCCCGCCGCCGCCCGCCGCCATCCGCTTCCACGCGCGCTTTCACTCCACAGTTACGCAATAGCCGTGTCTTGTACTTGGGTACCTACCGAAAAGTACCAAGCTAATCCTGTCTTATTTTATATACTTAATATATAAGTAACACACTAGTACCAAATTCACACAACTGGTAACAATGTCGATCGCTAAGTTAGTTCGATAGGTAACAATATTTTTGCTTAAGTACCGCCAATATTACCAACAGAGCTGTTTTAAATGTTATTTTTTAACGGTAGGTAACCTAACCTGATTTCATTTATCAGGTGATGAAAAAAGTGGGAGTAGAGTCGTATCAACAGGTCAAATCTGTCAAACAGATGGCAGAGCAAAGATGACAGCGTACAGTGGCGATTCCCCACAAACTAGAGTTGATCTCTCAAATATGAGAAGAACCGAAACCAGAGCGATAGTAGGTGGTAGCACTCGAATCTGTCAATATATTTTGTTTGGAAGCTTCGAATAGCGACTGTTACGGTCACTTGGGGGAAACTAGGTTTTTAATAACTAGATTCACAGCAACTATAGCAATATCACCCACTACACTCCTGATGTCATAAATCTCATCGTCCATGATTACAATTACCTATGTATATGACGTTATGATTTGTCCGGT
Organism: Subacronicta megacephala; assembly: GCA_958496365.1. Lineage (NCBI taxonomy): Eukaryota > Metazoa > Arthropoda > Insecta > Lepidoptera > Noctuidae > Subacronicta > Subacronicta megacephala. The sequence continues at coordinate 52,037 of OY292535.1, forward strand.
TGTCCCAACTACGCGACGTGAAGTTCAAGGAAATCTACCTCCCCTTAGTCTTGTGTTTATTTCTTATCGCAGTTTCCTGTTGATATTGTAATATTGTATAGGCAATAAGAACAAAAACTGATGACGTAACGCTATTACGTGTTCACAAATCGAAGCAAAGCATCACTGGACAATCTAAGTAACGAAACATTGTAAGTCGTCCGTACAAAAAATGGTTGAGATCAACGGCGGACGAGTTTGGCGCATAGGTTTTTTCTTACCCGAATAATAGACATTGAAATAAAACTAAGTACTTATTACGGATTTTATAGCTTTATATTAAATCCCGACATTTTGGACCTTTTAAAACGCCCATTTCATAAAGTTCATGTATTTACGAGTACATGAAACCTAAAAATAAGTACCGGTGAATTTTATATTAGAAAACCTATGCATAGCCATGCTTCGGGGATAACCGGCGTGTTGGTGTGTGATGCGTAGACTGATGTGTTGGTGTCTTCATCATCAGCCTATACTCGACCACTGCTGGGGCTGGGAGTCTTGAATGTTTTAATTAGTTATTACAAACAGCTACATTTTTGTTAATATTAGCAATCCGATTCATGCAGAACGAGCTCACCTCAACTCTTGGTCTTGCAGCTTTGGGCTTGAATCTAAAATACGGTTATTCGTGTTACGAGCAGGTGGGAAAACCCAGCTAAATTCTCTATAGACATTTTAGGTTTTTTTTATATTTCATAAGATTAGGAATCGAATATATTTTGCAAGAAAGGACTTGTGGTTAAATAGTCCAGTCGTCGTTGGTTTATCCAATCTGTTATAATACCTGCCATCTGTGGTGTGTTCTTTTGTCCTTCCCAGTCACTATCCTTCTTAAAACCCGGATTTTCGGGCTTAGAACCCGGATATGTCGACAGTGTTTTTTTTTATTTTAATTACTAAATAAAATATTTTTCATTGTTACTCGTATATCGTCCGGCAGCGACCGCTGACTTGACAACTTTTATAACCGGACCACAAATGTAACCACACCCGGACGTTCCCCGGACGTCATCTAAACTAGGACAAATCCGGGGAAACCTGGACGGATGGCAACCCTAGTTTGATGGCATATTATTATAGTAGATGAGAGGCCGCAGTCCGTCAGTCGCTTGGCGGATGTCGCGCGACGCGCCTGACGCCTTCTTGAGTCGGTACTTCGGTAGCACGTTATTGTAGGTATTACACAGATGCGAATAGTGTGCGTCATGTAAACGCTAATCGCTGCATTCTTCTTGTCTGTACAGACAACGCTATGAAGTATGCCGAAACGACACAATCATCTCATTCGTACAGTTTATATATATTAGTTACTATAATTGGTTAAAAGACCGTTGTAATTAATTAAATAAATAAATAAATAAAATAAATCTCAAGAACCATTCATGTTCAAAAACCACTCAAACTTACTTCAAGTTTCTTTTTACTTTAGTAGGTACTGAATTATTCGCAGAATCGAGTAATCCATAAATTAAACGTGCATAGGGGTACCTACTCCATAGAAATATATCTGTGGTGTAGGTCCTACTCAGAAACTACAGACTGCCATTTGCAGCGATTCTTGCATATTTCTTGTCATACACATGCGCCGCCGAGCCGGTGGAAGTACTACGCACCTGACCTTTCTGAAGGATCTCACCAATAAGATACAATATGCTATGTATATAAATAATAATTGGGAAAAATAAGTGGTGGGAACTAAATGAAAGATACCGAGGCAATGATTGATTGATTGATATATAATGAGTTTGTGGTGTGCGTGTAGACTTCGTGTACGAGTAACATGACCATCAGTCAGTATACAGGGTGTGTGATGTGATGTGTTGTGTGGCAGGCCCGTCCGCGGCATGTCGGCGGTGGTGCTGGGCGCGGGCCCGGCGCACGCCTGCTACTTCGCCACCTACGAGCACTGCAAGCACACGCTGTCACACCTCACGAGGCATCGGCACGACCACATCACGCACGGTAAGTGTGCATCACACCATTTGACCGTTATTGCCCCAAATTAACTTGCCTACCTATCTTATTCAATTCCCTTCTGCCGTAAATGATGTAAAAACCTTGAGAAAGGTTATTATTTCCGGTCTTATAGTGGGTACGGAGGTTGCTATTAGCTATACACAACCCTGAGATACCTAAGTATTTCGACTCAGTCACCAACTATTTGTGATAAAGTCCTAACTCTTACTTTCTACTCTTACTCTTACGTTATGGTGTACCTATTGGGAAAGCTTATGAGTGTGTTGTTGTTGTGACTGTTTCAGGGCTGTCGGGGTGCATCGCGTCACTCATACACGACGCGGTCTCCAACCCTGCCGAGGGTGAGTACCGCGCCCTCTTTATGTTTAACACCGTACTATTCCATCCACCAACATTGTTATAAGTCTGTGGCTGGCACAGCTAAGTATTAAGTGGCAGTGGGACGTGGGTGCATGCGCGGGGCGGCGGCGGCGGCGGCGGCGCGTCCTACATGTCCGCGACATGACAAGAATTCCTATTTCCGACTCCATCACAATGAAAACACACAGTTTATTCTTGCACGATAGTTAGCACAAAAATGTAACATTATGACATGATTCAATCGCCTCTCATCCGTAGGTCAGACTTTAAAAGTCGACGGCAAGACGGTCATGCGTAGCTATGCGCTCGCGAACGTAAAACTTTGAAGCAAGGATGTAAGTAATAATAGTCAGTATACAACTTTTGTACTGACCCGTTTTTACCACAAAAAATAATTCTTATTAACAAATAAGTAATTCATGAAATATAGCTTTATATTTGAAGAAAATATTTAAATTAATTCTTCATAACTGGAGACAAAAATTAAACTTTTCAATAATCAATAATATAGTTACAAGGTCTTGTCAATAGACGGCACCACAAGCGGGTTTCAAATGATAATAAGTACGTTTATTGCATAAAGTAATTGCGTTGACAAATAAATTGAGTATTTTAACAATACATTAAACATAAAATGTCACCAAAACAGTACCCACTAAACTACAGACAGCTATGTAATGATTCTTTGTTTACAAAAACTATTTAAAATACAATCTCATGCATTTCAGACATTTTCATAATAATATAAGTAATAATTTACAATGATACATGATTTGGCAAACATTGCCGGTAGATGGCGATTTGCGGCCATATACACTACTAGGTACTGTACTCAAGATATGAACTCACACAGGATGAGCGCACGACCGAAGCTACACTGCTGATAACATTTCAATTATTGTATTCTGCGTATTCAACTAAATAATGGTACAATTTATGTTATAAGTCATTTAATTAAGTAAGCCATTTAATTCAATCTTATATAGTTTTCCATGAAATATTAAAATGCAAAAGTAGGTTAGTACCTACTTACAATACAATTGAGCGTGTTGTTCCAATTTGTTCTGTGCACCGTTTGCACCGTATGCCCGGTTTCACAGTACATCATACCTGCGTCGGATAGTTTTGCGACGCTCGTCTCATCGTCGTCTCACTGTGTAGGAGATAGTCCTCCTCCTTTCTCAGCCCCGTTTCAAAAACGAGTTTTGTTCAAAATAAACACATCACGCCTACTCGTATATTCCCAAAATTGTTAAGAAGACGTGTACTTACTCGTAACTCACAGTTCGCCGGTTAGTTTAAGTTCCATGTGATAAAGGGCGAGCCTTGTGCCCATTATCGGGCACAAATCCAAACTCCGAGCTGCTTGCTACACTGAGAATTTCACAATTTGTTTGACCTGGAAATCGAACCTAGGACCTCTATAATACCAGTTGCGCTTACGACCGCTAGACTAATGCATGCAGTATTAATATGTATGTAAAATCCTAAGAATACGCCTACTACATACTTATATACTTAAATAATTGAACTGGCCGAATACGCTGCCGAATTATTGAAAATCTAAAATGTCAAACTTATAAAAAAATAGGTCCGATTGGTGTTTAAGCTATATCTATACACCAACGTCCTTGCTCGCGACCAAAATAAAATCTGTGGATCAAATTATTGTAGTGGCAGTCTTAGAATATGATAATGTAGTATGTGACGCTTCTCCGTCCATGCTGCATGCATATTATTTAACTTGGCTTGTAATAAATGCGTTATTATACTGATATTTAACGAATCTACTTGTTATTAATTCGACACCCAAGCCACGTCATTACCTGGCGATAGTTTTTTTCATAGTACGGACATTCCTGACGGATCGTCCGCCACGTGGCGACAGTGGGGACAGTGGGGAGGCGACCAAGGAGGGAGTGACCGCACTTGCCTTGCCTTGCCCTATAGTCACGGCCACGCCGCGCCATGGGACTCGGGACATTCACACCGACCATGACGACAGCCTGTGGTCCAGTGTTCACTGGACCCCTTCAAAAAGCGAAGTCTTGTATCGCATCCTGTGCCCCTATCGTCTATCACTTGCGCCGCCTGCGGGGCCACAGCTGTAGGCCGGGGTCTGCCGGGGGGTGCCCATAAATACAATACTGAGCTGTCCTCTACGATTACGTCATTACCGCTTAAATGTTACAAAATGTTAAGTCACTTAAGTACATAACTAATTCAATTGTTCATTTACATCAAGTGTTTTTTGAATTAATAATAAGTAAATACGATACGAGTACCTACATATTTATAAAAATTAAACACGTTTTTTCAGTTGATATAATGAGTCAGTAATTGTACAGCCGATGGATACGTATTCGAATATGTTGGAACGAGAAAACGTAGAGTCATTATGTCCTTGTCCGATGCGAGCCAATACACCCCTCGCATGAAATGCACTCTCCGTCTGTACTACAAATAGGCCCAAATAACCTCTTCCCAACGGCGGCGCTCGCTGCTAAAGATATTACTGAAGAAGGCGAAACATTTACGAATCAATGGTTTTACCACTATCTATGGAAAACCACTTGCGGACAACTTCAGACACGTTAAGTTATTTGGACCAAACTGTGTGTTCCAAATGAGCGGGTCAGGAACTCCAAATAAAGAACTTGTAGGTAGTTATAACTATTTATTCGGCCACAGCTTCGCCTTACAACAAGTTCAAGATAGAAATGTGTCACAAATGAATTGACATCTCGCTTTTATAGACAAATAACGGAAGTCAAAACATTTTCTAGTTACATTTCAAATATGTAAATTCAGTTAAACAGAAAATATTATGTTCTACTAAATATGAAACAATTTATATAATTATCTAGGTAAAAAGATTCAATCATTAAATATTTTAATTTAGGTTGTTCAAATAATTAGGTTCAATAATTAATTTATCGGTAATGCCGTAGTCTAGGAGGTAGTACTTGCTGGATGTGACGTAGCAGTACCGGAAGTAGATGATTACTCATGTGCTTACTAATACCATCGTGGTCCTGCGACCACCTATCCTTTATTTAAGAAGCCTGAACACCATTGACATAAATTGTCAATGGTGTTGTTCTTACAGTTTTTTTTAATAGGCAAGTAAGTAGGTATCACATTTTGAAAAGATACCTAATTTCAAAGTACCTAACCATGAAGTTTCTTTCCTGTTCTGTATAAGTAACGACCACGGAAGAGATAAAGAAGATTGGAATGGCCATGTGGGCGGGGCAGGCGCGCCACAGTCTTGATTAGAAAATCATAACTCGCCCGAATCATACATTCGCCGCGTTTAGTGTGCTTATGACTACTTCAGAGAACAGAGCTCCGCTTTAAACTGCCGTGTTGTGTTATTCTTACGTAATAGACAAAATGTCAGACCGCCAGTATATAGCGAGGAGGTATATCTTTCCATCTGTAAGTCAAAAATAGCATTTATTTGCAAAATAATTGGTAAAAACATAAAAATATACTGATCACTATGAAATTCGAAACATCAATCATATTATTGCAACAATTTACAAATAAAATACATTGGCCCGATGTGTTCTCGCTTAATCAACACGATGTCGTAGTCCGCTTGCAATGTACTGCATGCATTGCGTTCTCTACTCTTCAACCATAGCCGTTGTTCGTCGTTTGCCGGGGTTGGCCGTGAGTGATGCACGGCGTACATCTATCGATATCGAGGTGACCGTGTAGTTAAATAAAAGCATCGATAGAATTCTCAACTATATTAACGTTTGACAAAGATTATTTTTGAAATATTAAATATTTAATCGATGAGAGTATAATTTTAGTTAGATGTATTTTATATTATATGAATCATTGAATGAATGAAGATGAAGCGGCATAGACCATTGTATTTTACTTCGATTTTAATACTGAATAGATACAATATAGTCTAGTCAAATCTAAGTCAAATACTATACCTACTATTTTATTTAAGTTTTAATATTTGATTCTATTCGACATATTATTCATGCAATTAATTATAATAATGTTATGTTATAAGTCTATTATGTTATGTTACATTTCCCCCAATTGCTTAATGATTACGTTTTGTTCAAGGACATAGTTTCTTTTAAATTAATTAATATTAAATAAAAATAGTTCTTGATTTTTATGTTCCCCTTTTACTCATTCAATATACAAAAAAATTACGGACAGTATTTATCGATAAAAAATATCAGCTTTTCAAGCACTAGCGTATGCTTGTTGCGAGTGTGTGTCTTATGCCTACGGGAGCTTGGTGCTAGTGTGTGAACAAATTGCTGCCCACAGCTTTATGTGTGTGATTTGATTGTGTGCGAAAAACTTGTAAAGATAATGTTGCGTATGTTTGAGAATTGAGGTAGTGGGAGTAAAGCGGCGACACTGGTCCTAGAACAAAATAGCAGCTAGGGCCTTTCCAACCTTATTTATCTCTTCCGTGGTAACGACCTATTTAAAACCGCTATTACCTATTTAAAATAATACGTTAATATTTAATAATTGCCTGCTTGAGAGCCTGTATATGGTTTATATGAAAATTAAACCATTTTGAATTCGCTCAAATGACATTGGGATCAGTGTACTATAACACACCGTACTATACCCGGTAGGATGCCAATACGCCAATAAGTTGACAAAGAATACCTCGTAAGCATAATGTTGTTCCGGAAGTGTTAGTGAAACATAGACGGTTGTAGGCTAGAGCCCGCCGCCGCCGCCGCTCTCACCGCTCGGCCACAATGGACGGAAGCTGTCCGCGCGCCGCACCACGCGCTGCCCCAGCCTGCAGCGTGCAGTACCCCACCACACACTCGCCCGACCACGTCACCGCCACCACAACAATACACGAACATTACTCTGTTGTCACGGGTCTTACGCCTTATCGATCTGATCCGCCCGTTGATTTCTGTACTGTACGCTCACTGTATTTGGTTCGCTTAAACAATAAATTCCTATGATTTCTGGACTTAAAAATATACCTTGATTCTCTGAGTTTGTTGCAGTTACAGTTGACTTGTAAAAGTGTCTTTAAAATATTTATTTGCGGAAATAAACATGATTTATGATTAGTTTAATTTTATAAATAGACCTGAGAAACTAATACATTTAGCTCGCGAGTGCTGCATGATCATTTCTAATATAAAATATACGAGTAACTGTGTGACCAACAGCATTGATTGCAACTCTAGGTGTTTACAATACAGATCGCTGGTGGTATTTGGCCATTGAATGCCTATAGCTGGGTTCTGGGATTGGAGTTTTTCTAGCAACCTTTCTATAGAGTTAGTGTTAGCAACGGCCGCATCAGTTCTAAGCATCCTTCCAGAATTTATGACTTCTTATAGAAGAATCGGGAGATTGGTACATGAGGACATCCTAAAAATATTGTTTTGGTGCCAACGTTAAAACATATCTAATTTTTGCCGGTTTCGTGTGTTGTCTGAATATTAATGCCATAAATTGTGGTTTAGCGGAAGCGTTTTCATAAGCATCTTATAAATAAGGAAAGTTCTCAGCAAGGGCAGCGACTAGACCTGTGTGTACATGTCAGTAAGAAAATAAGTTTCTTCACTTCATGAATCAGTCAGATATACCTTCCAAGAAATTATATCTGCAGCGGTTTGTTTACGGCACGCCGCGCGCCGCGATGAGGAAAACGTAGTGATGTGCCGGTGACGCGTGAGTCGAGCCCCGCCGCCGCGCCGCCGGGCAATCCCCGATTCACTCAATATGCGCACAGTTGTCCGCACAGTCGGCCATCGTAACACTAACAATCATTTTTTTAAAGAAAATAAAAGGAACTATTATTTGGTCAACGACTATAAATGAGACAACATAAATAAAAAGGATAACATTAATAGAGCCGGCAGGATGACTATTCCATCATCATCTCATTTATTGTGTCATTGCTGGGTCAGGTTTCCTCTCAGAATGTGAGGGAATAGGCTCGAGTCCACCACGCTAGCACTCACAGATATAAGAAATAAGGAAATAGGCCCGGTAGTTGGAAATGTATCGGAACCTAGTGTCTCCAGTTTATTCCTGCTACTCGCTACAACTACACATGCAGTTCAGTAAAAGCAATAGATACGCAGTCGCGCAAACACGCGCGTTACATAAATCAGAACGTACGGCACAATCAATTATGAAGCTTATTTCATCAGGCACAGCGTGCATTTACCATGCACCGTACAACTTACTCACACAGAAACATCTGTCGATATCGTTGTGGTGTGCGTTACCCAGGCCAGATGTTGTCGAAAATGGTCATTTGAATCTTATAGATAATTAGTTTTGCGGCTTCTGTAATTGTTGCGCACATTTTTAAATTTGTTGCGCTTATAGTTTTTTAATTATTTCACAAAAACATTTCCTGCTGGGGTAACGTTACCCCAGCCAGATCTTTTTCTTTCTAATGGGAATATTAAAATAATTACTAGCTATAAAATTAGTTGTCTAGATGAAGTAAATGTTGTGCCTTATTTTGTATTTGTTCTTTCATCGGTTGCGAAGTTATTCGAGATTTTGCTGGGGTAACGTTTTTGGTTTTGCTAGATCTTTGAAATGGTTAAGCGGATTCTTATCATGTTTTGTACATGGCTTCTTGGGAATTAGTTTAAATTTGTTCTGCAATAAAAAAACCAAAATAATACATAGCTTAAAGGTTATTTCATTAAATAGAAAAACACTTCAATTGGTCCCAGCACTCAATAAGAGCTCTAAAGACTTACTTTAAACGTTATTTTAAAGCTTGTTACTGCCTTCAAATGTACGTGAAGTTTCATTAGTATCCTGTAAGTATATAACAAGTTATGATGATATTGAGTTCTTCACGAGCACGGTCTTGATGCGCGCGGTGTTATTTGGCCACTGGATTGGATATATGAACTGAATGTTATGTCAATTATTAGTTTTTTTAGTTCAGTTGTATATCAGTAAAATTTCAGCTCAGTACATTGGATAATTAATGAGATAATACGATTAAAGTCATTAGGAAGTGAATGACCGTGGTAACCCGACCAAGTTTAGGTGGTTACGAAAAAGCGAAAACGCAAAACATTATGGTACCTTCTAAAATATGTAGGAAGTTTTACAAATTTAGTACAGACATGTACACAAGTTTAAAAAAAAACTACGTGATTATTAAATAATTTTTATTGACAGGTAATATAATCATTTCAATTGAACTTTTAAAGTATTATTAAACTTATACTTAAAAACAATCACAGATTAAAATTACAGATAGTAATTTTGCTTTTTTGAAATTTTCTATTATTTTTAAATTAAATTATAGATTTCAGTATACACAGTACACAGTTACAGTTTTTATTTAAATATACACAAATTGGACTGTGTAATAATCACAGACAATAAATAATATACAATGGTTTTTTTCAGTTAACACTAAACTTACGGTGCGTACAAACTATATAACATAACATGTTATATAACATTTTTCATAGTGTGGTCATGTTCATATTTAACATTGTTGTATAACATTTTACATAGAGTTGTAGTGTTATATAACATCTTACATGGTCTGTACGCACCTTTACGTATGTCTACTAATACCTACTTATATCAATTAAAATCACAGATCAATGGTAATATTAAATGACATCACAATGTAGTAAAATGCTCACAGTTAGTCGTACTGTTTTGTTGTCTCATTTCAAATATCAATTTTTTTTCCTAAGTTTAAAATCACAGATAAAAAATAATAAAATTAAGTAATATTAACCTGTCAAGCGGCATATTGTAGACACAATGCAAAATCTATTGTTATGTCCTCATGAGGAAACTGTATGCATTGACGGGTCATACTGCAGTCAATATATTATTGATGTATTTAACAGTGTACGCGTCTGTACCGAAATTGTAAGGTGTATTATACTAAACATTTCAAAAGATAGTATAATGTTCTGCGTTTTCGCTTTTTCGTAACCACCTAAACTTGGTCGGGTTACCACGGTCATTCACTTCCTGATGACTTTAATCGTATTATCTCATTAATTATCCAATGTACTGAGCTGAAATTTTACTGATATACAACTGAACTAAAAAACTAATAATTGATAACATTCAGTTCAT